>DWGJ01002708.1:0-15028 GCA_018246895.1 Aspitha aspitha aspitha | reverse complement strand
CGATTGATTCCGGACACACTCCATCAGAACATGAGATACATCATCAATTACTCCACATTCATTGCAATTAGGAGACGAAACCGTTTTCATTAAAAATGCAAATTTTTTCGATGGAAAGCATTTTACTTTATAATTGCCATTTAGTTTGATCGAAAACACTGAAATTCGTCCGGTTTCATGAATAAGAAAAACAGTTTTTCCTAATTTTTTGCATTCGTTACTTATAAAAATGGTCTATTAGAATTTTTGTATAAATATGCTGTTCGGTCGACCTCGCGGTCGAGTGGTTAGAGACCTTGATTGTTAAACCGGAGGTCGTGAGTTCGATACCCACCCAGAACCAAAAATTTTTGTGAAGAGAAGCTTTGTGTTTTCTGTGTCCAGATCTAGTATAAGTATTTATTTAAGTATTACATCGTATACACATCGAATACAAATATGATATGTAAAATGTGCCCCTGTTGTTTGCGTTTTAGCTAAAATTATAGGTAAATTATTTGCTTATAATTATAATTACCTTGTAATATAATCAACTTTAATTTTAACCGATAGCCGTGAGACAAGACGTATGTACATAGGTGATATCGACGCCGCCGCGTCTGTGTCATATTATATGTCTGTGTCATATATGTCTACGCAATTGATGAGTGTGTCAACAGGATCGCTGTTATACTCGTATGTATATGGACTGGTATGGGTAGGAACAATTCAAGGAACGTACCATTTTTAATGACCTTCGCATTATACAATTTTTATGTATAATATACAACATGTAGTAGGTATGTTTAATATAGTTACATTTCAATCTGGAGGTATGAAAACTCCAGTATATGTAAAGTATTTTAAGATTTAAACTTGGAAAAAAAATAGTAACAAAGAATCCAATTAACACTAACTGTCAAACCTTATACCTACTAATCTATATAATTATATAATTTCTGTGTGTAGAGAGATACGAGTATATGGTAATATTTCTAAGATTTACAATACTACGTTAAGTAATTAGACGTATAATGTGGTTGATCGCATTATAGAATCAAACCAGAATTGTTCGGTACTACCGGGAAAGAATAATTTGTTGCATTTTCCGTTACGACCATCATAAGTCTCCTGAGCCGTTAAAGGTGTGTTGTCATAATTCCTACGCGTATTGATCAATCAGATTCAATCACCTTGTCCCACCCAGACCTCACCCAGAGTCGGGATACAAGTTGAAAATCTCATTACAGATTAAATCAACTTCACGTGCTAAATTCATTATGCGGCTAAACTATTCGAATCGAATCGATATCGATAAAATCGCAAGTCAAACAGCGGATAATCGATAACCATGTGTCAATATTGTCGATGCGACGATTAATGATTCTTAACATATTCATTATACAGTATGTTTATGTGATCAATGTGTACAGAGGTGTTTATTATAATGAGTAATTCTTTGTTTATAGTGAAATATGAATTGCACAAAAATTTGATTGTTCCAGAGTAGGTACTTGGGGTTACTAAATATCTTTGACAAGTTTTAGTTTATGGTTCATTTAACTTAAATCGCAGTCATTTAATCTTGTCCGAATATATGACATTTAAAACTGTTTATTTAAATGTATTCCTATAAAATCACTGAATTGTACAAACGTATCGTGACTTTATTCGGTTCGTTCAAGGTAGGAAATGAATACGGCGCTAAATCATTTATCTGGTCAATAAGATCCCTCATTATCACATGCCGCCCCGCAGAGGCTGTGACAGGGGACATGGTTTCCGTTACTTGATATTTATTTCCCTTATTACGCACCGATATCAGAGTGGCGAGTTATATTTGAATTCATCTACAAGTATTTTTAAGTCCTTTGTGACCCACATGCACTATAAGTGCAATACTACTAAGTTTTCTATAGGTAGAGATACACTGATTATTGAAATGGATAATTTGAATTGTATTATTTGAACTAGAACAGAATGGATGAGTTCCTATAGAGTTGCACTTCTCAATTGACTTCTGTAAAACTACAGTCACTTCACTAGACTGCATTCAGTGTTTTGTTTTATGAAATCTATTTTGATTATTTCTTGCAACCGAAGATCGGAATTTTAATTCACTGAATAAAAATTTTAAATTAATAAATGAGATAGCTCCGGCGAGATATTTCATAAATAATATTGATAGCGTATACAGGTATTTACACTAATGTGAATCAATTATCTTGCCGCCAAAATGACTACGACCTACAACGACGACCGCTGTACCACGACGCTGGACATCGCTCTTGGTGCTTGACAACGGCTATCGAAATTTATATCCTGCAATTACGCAGTAATTTGGGACTGACCAATTCATAAATCTTCCCTAAATGTATGCGTGTCGTAACACATCTTCTTGGGACTATTAAACGGATGGGTCTGTCATTACAAGAGGTTTGAATAAGCGTTTATATAAATATGTATATTTACCTGAAATACAACTAAAGTCTTTTGTTGCATTAGTCACAGCAAAATTGACAATCTTCGAGGACTACGGTAAATCATTTGCCGATGTTGTCTGGATTATGTTCACCACTTCATTACCGTTAATACAGGGTGGTATTAATGTTTTGGTTTTTCTCGACGGACTTTATCGATCAAACCATCACGAGTTCAACGATTCATTAAAATTTATTATAAACAATTAAATAAAAATGTAACTTTAAACGTAATAAAGTACTTTATTATTTTATTAGCCTCCTGCTGAGTTTTGCCTCGGAACCGTTCCGTGGAATCGTGTCGAAACGAAACATTATAAATGTTTGCAGTTCCGAGCAATGTTTACAATACTGAGCAGTGATAGCTCAGAGGGTTAGATTACTGTCGAAATTCCGGATTCAAACCCTTGGCTTGCATTTCTATGTAGACGGATTTACCGTTTCAAGACACTCGCTATAACACGCGAATAACACTAAAATCGGATTAGATTACTTTGTATGAACTATTATATTATTTTTCGTGACCTACGGAAGCTATTATGGATAGTTAATAAGGTACACCTTTTTATTTAATAATTAATCAGTTCCAAGCAACTTTTTCTGGCATGTAAACTGTACATTTACAGCTCCGTTTCGTTTTAATTGTCGTTGCGCATTGAAATATTATTTCAAGTTCGTTGAATATAAGCACCAGTGTCCATGGTGCCGTTATAAATGGTTGTAACACGTGAAATTTATCTGCACAATTCGGGTGTGTGGGCGGCGTGCGTCTGAGACGAGACTTGCGCAACGTGGCGCCTACATCTGCATGTTTATCTTTCGACAGCACTCCAGTCCGAAATACAAGAGCATTACAATTACCTATCAAGACATGTACCGGAACGGATTGTAAATTTTATCGACCCTGCATTACAGTTGTGAAGGATGACCGGTAATCGATTGTCTCATAAAGACGACATCATGCCATTTTTATGAGCGGCTTAAGCTAAATCCACATTATTTGTAGCTTATTTAAATGAGGTTCCAACTGGTTTTATACAGATACAGTAATAGCATAGTATGTTATCGGCGTATTGGCGTAGTTACTTATTAAAATGTTTATCTTAAACGATAATTGCACTATTTAGAATAATAAGGGGATAAAAGCGACACTGTAGAGAAATATAGGGGGATTAATCTGTATTTTGCAGCAATTTGTAGCAATAATATATGTACCTACATAGATATAAAATGAAACAGCAATAGGTGTGGATATGTCGAATGATAAAAATTATACAGATTTTAATCACATTTAAACAACATGGCTGTTAATCCAATGATATTGTAGCAAATTTTCAATTAAGGTCGACCTTCGTACATCTGTTTTCTTCCTTGCCAATATTTATATGCACTTCTGTTAGATATACGAATACCATATTGAATAAAACGGCGTGATTCTTCATGTATATTGTATTTCTTCATATATTGTGAATTAGGAAGACATTTAAATAACCGATAAATATCTAAGAGACATACTTAAGCGCAGTTTCGAGTGGTAAGTGCATTAAATCTACACAACTGTAACATTTTCCACGACACACAATTAATAATAACGACTTATTGTAATTACAGCTATTCATGAGGAGAATTGAGTTAGTAATATTTTAAGACGGCGGTATTACATTATTTGTTAGTTCGTTTATGTACCTCTTGACCCGAATGAACTGCTTATACAAGATTTTGGTAATAAAGAAGTATCTAGGCAGCAAATCAAGACCTAGAACGTAGACTTCAAATTGTTAAAAATTTCCAAATTATATAAGTCGGTCACGATTTGTGTTATTGAAATTCTTCGAAAACAATGTCCACGTTTATTTCCAAATATCAAGCTCGCTCTGTTAAGTTATTTTGCGAATAAAAAAAATATAAGCTCTATGAAAGCGCGCGGTGGTTACGATACTTGTAACGGATACGTCAAATTCTTGTCCCCGATAATTTACATTCTTTAGTATTCTAACTTGGACATTATATTGTCGTGGTATTTGTGAAATTTATTACACGGTCTACGAGGTTCATCATCGATTTGACATGACAACTTAACTTATTCAGCAGTAACCGTAAATAAAGCACATTCAAACTTAACTTAACTTAACTAAATTTAAAAAACACTTTTGAAATTGTTGATATAGTTGTAAAATACATAAAATATTGCCATCTGTGTCACAGCTTTCAGAACAATTTAATACTTAAAGTATGTCAAATTTCTTATTATGGCCAGTGGATACGGATGTAATTCAGATATATACCGAAGAATACAAGTTGTTTGCGTTTATTAACGCTATGTTGAATGTAACATACGTCAGTTTTGATATGGCGCCTTCTGCGCACGGTTTCATCGTACATATGTATATGGACATGCATTGTTGACTTACATTGTGTCCCTGACCTTTACTAAATTCATCTATGGTTACATGTTCTTCGAATTAGAAAAAGGTGTCAGTATCTTTGTTTCCTAGTTCCGTCCTTGTTACCTTGCATGCGTCGATCAAACGGATGTTATTTCCTTATACATTAGCTGGTAAAATGTCATTAATTGAAAATAACAAAGCTTTCATAACTCTGACAAACACAAGAAGAGAACCATATAAAATAACGCGTATTATTCCCTATTGTCAAATCTCTCTCAATCTCTCTCTCTGTCAACACTTTATAAATTTTTTACAAAACTTCGAGCAAGTGCGAATTTAGATCTCTTAGAAAAACTTAGGCTTGGCCATACGAAATTATCAAATATATCGAAAAATACTTAACAAATATCTGTGTATTCCTTATCAGTAACAATCAGTTTCAGAGGTGTCCAATGCGAAGGAAAAGACGTCGGTTCAAATAACTAACTTGTATCTTCTGTACTGGGTAATAAGCTGCAAGTCTGTTTTGTGAAACAAGCTGTGTCTGAGATATGAAAAATAGCAATCGTAAGCTTTGTCATGTTAAATTAGTAATAAATTCATATTTATTCCAAACTCTAACTCTCTATTCAAATAGTTAATCAGAAAGCACATGTTAAAGATACTCGTAGTAATATTATAATATGTTTTAATATATTAAAACATTTCATCATTCACGAATTACTGGATTGACTTGGTTGACACACTTCGCTCTCCTTTTGTATTATTTTAAATACCTAGTTTCAACAGACGTCTTGTGGCTGAACTTCTTAAGTCCGGTACTTTATATAGGTTAAGTGAAAAAGGAAATAATTAAAACCTAGCAAGTAATTCACTTTGTAATACAATTTCGCAAGAATCCAATAATTGTAGGTAACTGGTAATTTTAGTCAACGATACAAAATTAATAAGTTATTTCAGTATTTCTATGTAGAGCATATAAGTTGCGAAAATGTTTTTATACGGGTGTTATTTTTAATAAGATTAAAAAGAAAATAATTGTGCTCGCATTCATTACATTTTTTATCGTTACCGGTTTAATTTTGTCTGCAATGGATTAAGTGCTGAATTAAAGTGATCTGGTTTTATTATATTTGCAATTCAACGATACGATATAGTGGTCACAGAAGATAACCGTTAAACCAGAGGTTTGTGTGACGAACACATTTGTTTTTTCAGTATTTGAGTGTATTAAAAAAGTTACTAATCCAGCTCTGTTGCTCATAATTTTTTAATTAGAACTTCTTCAATCAAAGTAGCAAAGTAATACTTGTATAAAGCGGTCACCGCAGACCGTGCATTATTAAATTTCAGCTCTTTGCTTTTTAAATCGTGTACTAGCCGATTAGACACAATTTAGATCTGATCTTGGCTGAACATTTATGTTGCGCACGCAACAATTACTGTTGCATGTTACAATCCAGCCCTTGCAGTTAGCTCGTTACCTGGATTGAAAACGTTTCCGCAAGTATTTTGGAAGCGCTGTCATGTCTTTGCATATCATTATATCTATCATGTTAAAGTCCTAATCTTGTGCTTTGGTCTTGCTACAATGAACATGCACACGTAATTAAGAGTTTCTTGAAAGCTGTTAATCAGCATTCGCTTTGAAACGGAAGCAAATATCACGTATGCGAGAAATGCCCGCAAGGTCAGAGTCAAACTTCAACTTTGCCTTTATACGAACGACTTGCATCGGCCGGTCGCCTAGTTATAATATTGTAAGTCACATTTTAATTAAAAGCACAGTATGCTGCAGTAGAATATTCTGACCTTAAGCAACAGTAATTAAATTTTTTATGAGAAGAGAGCAGCAAACGTGCAGACAGCAAACAAAAAATGGCCGCTGCCGCCCATGGACAACATGAATCTTTTAATTAGGCTATAAGATCTGACTGTTAGGGTAAATTTAGTTAGTTACATTGATATTCTTTAGTGACAGGATTGAAGGTGTGAAACTGTTATAACGATTATCTATATCAGTTGGTAGTTATTTATATTATAATAAGTGCAGTTGGTATTCCTTGGTATCAGGCTTAGTAGAGTTTGGTTACAGGTGATCAGATGTATTTGTGAATGAAAAGAATTAAAAAGGATTAAGAGAAGGAGAAGTGTACCACGGTTTCTCAATGCGGGTTAGCAGACTTCACTTATCATAGAAAACATTATGGACCAAATATAAAGCGTGTAGGTATGTTCACGTTGATATTTTAAACGATTCTAAAATATTATTTTAGAAAAAAGTTTTTTCAAACGTAGCATATATTGTTATTTATATTACTTTCCTACATTCTCGGTAAAGCTATCTATTAGAGATAATAGCAGTCTGTACAGGTTTGGTTTATTTATTATTATGTCCTGTGTAGTATAGACAACTATTTTATACATATTTCTGTCTATTCGTGTCTATGCAGTAAACATACGACACGATTCCGATGCTCAAAGGAATGCAGCTCTAAGATTGAGACCTTACTCGATATATCTTATATCTATAGATCTATACCTACGTCTGCATACTGCGAAGAGAAACTTCTATCTCGGGTTACTCCTTGTCTAACAAACTTGTACAACAGTAAATGTAAATAAACACGTCTTACAATCCCGAATGTACCTAGTGTACAATAGTCCAGTGTACAGTAACCCACTATATATCTTAATGTAACATTATAAAACTGATCGTAACGATAATAATTCAGGTGAATACTGGTAATGTTTGAAAACCTAGTGCGATGCAATGTATTTTTTGAGAATCTCATATGAAATATTTGAGATGTATGTATAAAATTTATCTACTATAATATAGAAAAACTCGTCTTGAATAATTCGTGAAAGCTGAGTACCAATCCTTGCAGTATTCGGTCCTGAAAGTTTTATAAACATAAAACTTAATAGACTTCAATTCTAATAGACTTGTTCGACCCTTTTTATTGGTTCACTGCTGGAACGGGGCTCCTCTCATAGTGAGAGGGATTTAGGCCATAGTCTACAACGCTGGCCAAGTGCGAATTGGTAGACTTCAAACAACTCAGAAAATATTATATACTTAATAACATCTCTAAGGTGTGGTGCAGGTTTCCTCACGATGTTTTCTTTCACCGTTATAGCGAGTGATATTTAAATTTTAGCTTTAAAACGCACTTAACTTCATAATAAAAAGTATATAATGTCATCTATTTATATAAGTATACAGATGATATTATATAGTACCTCATTATATGTCTGCAGTATTGAAAGGTCACTAAGTTGCGGTACTTTTTTTTGTACTTTCAGCTTCAATGACTTTTACTTTTAGATTCCGGTTCGATGCGAGCGGAGCAGGGAGCAAAAGTAAGCAGTGAATATGATAAAAATTATTATTGTTATATATTATCTCATTATTATTGTGTTGTGGAGCTTTACCGTGACCGGTCACAAGGGCGCCATGTCTACTATTACTGCCATATTCCAGCGGTCAGTTGAAGTCTGGGAAAAAAGGCTGTCATTTAAGGTGATTTCAATCAGCATTAAAATATGATCGTGCTTAATATACCGGCATCAAAAGTAATCGTTTTTGATAACCCAACCGAATACATTTTAACTCGCAACTTTCTTCAATTGTTACTTTTAAAAAAAGACGATATGATGCAAAATTTGATTATTAACGAACGGTCTTTTATTTTAAATAATCATTTTACATTCGTTTCGTGAAATAAATATGATCAAAGCTCGAACTTTGCCATTCCACTGTGGAATATGACTTACGATATTGCAAGACATTGAATTTTTATGTACCTACGCTTAATAGCCGACAGGCAATTGTAAGAAGTATGGGATCGTTATAATTGTGGTAAATTACGGCATTATACGTTAAAAGAATTTCATACCAGTTGAGTAAAGTGATTTTCATGATTTACTGCAATAATAAGATGGTTGTAAAAAAGTATCAGTATTTTTTGACATTAATTTTGAACATAATCAGACAAGGCAGAGGTTATGTCAGTAAAAAAAATAAATCATGATGTGTTTCTAAACTGAAATATTTATTTCTCAAGATATAAAAGAAAAATTCCACTATTGTCTACTCAATGAATAAAATATCTCTATTTACTGACAGAACTTCACAACTAAGGCATTGGATTAGTACGAGCCACGTTTTCACATTACATTATGTATACAACCTTCTTTCCAGTAAGTAAAAGTATAGGTACCTACTTCTACTGATGTAGAAGTAAGCGTTGGATAATGGTCTGCAAGCCTTTAACATCCTATCACTGAGCTCGGGTCTCTACCGCCCCGTATCAAGGACTAGCTGTGCCCGCAGCTTCGCCCGCGTGGAAATCAATATTTTCTCGTTTTTGCAACATTTGTCATTGCTGCTCCACTCCTATTAGACATAGCGTGATGTTACATAGCCTATAACCTTCCACAATAAATGTACTATTCAACACAAAAATATTTTTTCAATTCGAACCAGTAGTTCCTAAGATTAGCGCGTTCAACCAAACAAACTCTTTAGCTTTATAATATTAAGTATAGAGTATAGATATGTAGTATAGATGTAGGGTGTATCTTCATACTACGATGTTTATAAGGCGGAATAGGGAATGTAAGTTTTTACTTTTGAATTTGCATACTGTAACAATATGTACCTACTCGTATATAATAAATATAAGTACCTATAACTAGTTATAAATATACAACTCCATATGAATTAATATATACCTACTCGTACATGAATACATTTAAATCATTTAAATAGATTTATAAGCTATTAAAGTAAAAGCTGATAAGAATCAAGATCAAGTTTGACTTTAAAATTTCGTTCGTGAGATCGATCGTTCGGAAACAATTTGCGGATACGAAACCGTGAATGAGTAATGTGCGGTCCTTTCGAAATGCAGTGACGCGGTGACTTTTACTTGGCGATCACTTAAGTCTTAATTCCATGACTCGTGTGACCGCGATTGGATCTAAAACCCCGGATCAAAGTTTTTTTGCAATATATGGTGCAGCGTACCGTGATGAGTTCCATCTAAATCTTTTTGAGTAACTGTGCGTCTATTTATCTTTATAGTTAAATTACTACAACTAAAATGTCATACGACTAAGTAGCGGCTGGTAATGCCTTAAAAACAAAGTTATGAATGAATTGTTTTATTTATTTATACAGTCGCGCTTATTTTCCATAAAGGTAGGCAACGACTAAGGATTGTCACTGGCTACAAGCGGTTTTCCAAAGTGTCCACTTCACACCTCATGGGCACATTACCTGATGGGTGGCAAGCCACATCGCCGTTACTCCGGTTTTTAATTTCCACATTGTTCCATGAGTATATTGGAGCCACGACATTCTTCATGAGCGCGAAGAAATACAAACGTCTCTTTTATGTTCTGGAAAATGTTGCAGTTAATTATAGAATGTAGATTACGCGACGGTGTGACAGTGGCTGTGCTACATGAACTTGGTCGCAGACTTGTGGAATGTCGTACGCCTTCTAAAAAGAGTCAAGTGTGAAAGGGAGCGTGTCAGCTAGCACCGCTTGGGCAGTACTGAAACGACTGCAATCATTGAATTTAAACACCTTTTACTGTATTTTTATAACCAACCAGCTGTCCCGGCGGGCTCTGTTCTGCCCTATTTGAATTTTAAATATTTGATATAATTTTTTTTATATTTTTTTTCTTTCAACCTTCTCCTAACAATAACGAACACATAAAAGAAAGATTTATCTAATTTCGTGCAGTAGCTTGGAAGTTATGCCCGTACAAACATTTCGGTGATTTATTTTTGTAGATATATAGATAATAAGATAAATGTGTATATGTAGAAAACATATCACATAAATATGTTATGTGCATAGACAACGTGATATGCTATTTGTATTTTTGTTTTGTTTAATTGTCAAAGTAATCATGTACTTCAGTATACTCATCCTGTATAAAGTAATAAATAATTAGAGAAATAAATGGTCCTTTCTTTTTTTTAATTCGTTGGAAGAACATTTCTGGTATCTTAAATACGAGTAAAGCTCAATGCTATCATCATTACAGGGCGTCAACAGTTCATGGTCAACGGGCGTCAAGTACCTATTATTATGTATAATGGATTGACAATGTTGAAGCGATGCAGTTCTACTTTATTCTTCTATTAATCAAGAATTAGTTCAGTAATACCTGTTAATTGTATTTTAGTTCGACTGATATCCGTTGTTTTAATATTATGGTTAGAGATAGGTGTAGGTAGCGGTTGTACTGCGTCAGGCGATCGCATACATATGCCAACAACTATTATAGCTTATATGATTTAACATGCAAATTTCAATCTACCTGATGGCAAACGCTGAGTAAAAGTAAGCGGAATATGATATCGGGCAAGGTCAATTGCAGATGAGTTTATTACAATTAGAGAACTAAAGTGGAACGTCATGTTGAATGACTGGCCTCGTGGTCGAGTGGTTAGAGACCCTAAATGCAAAACCGGAGGTCGTAGGTTCTAATCCGACCCAGGATAAACATTTGTGTGATGAGCACATTTGTTTGTTCTGTCTGGTCATAATAAAATTATCTATATAAGTGCTATATCGTATGTATATATGTATGTATGTATGTATGTATGTTTATCAGCTGTCCGGTCACCATAACACAGGTATTTTGATGCCTAATTTGGGATCATACAGCCGTGTGTGGAATTGTCCCCAGATATTTATTTATGATTTATTATATTATTCTGTCTGTTATTTACACTCTTGGAACCACAGCAATAAATATCTACACCGCAATGTAAATAGGTGTGGTGCTGGTAAGTTATACTGCGGTTGTACATTTTAAGTCTGCATATATTATGACTAATATGCTCTTACAATTATATTAGTAGACGTCGTAAATTTCGAAGGGCGTATATTAAATTTAGTCATTGGAAATTTATTTAAAATATGAGATAGCATAGATTACAGTATTTAAATATAAGCACACCATAAATCTTGATAAACAAGAAATTACATCGTAATTGTTATACTGACCTTAGAGCTATTATCAAGTGTCAGCTCTTGCGGTTTGTATACAGATACTCAACAGCCTAGTTCGGCTATACTAAATATTAATAAGACCCATGACACAAAATTTAATTAGAGCACTTGAAAATGTGATAATCTTTTTTGGTTTTGCCCCAAGATCTTCGATCTTCATTTAATAGTAAACAAACATGTTATTTTATTTTAGCCTTTTAATTTATCGTTCGAACGAAAGCTGTACGTTCTGAACTGTTCAATTCAACATAGACTATGAGAACAACCATAAATTAATCCTCGTTAAATATTCTCAAGGGCAACCTTTGGGATAATTTGTGTTTCTTTTGTTTCTCATTGTCAATCGATTCATTGACACAGATTTCAATTGTCGTTTAAAGGCCAATTTTGATTAGCGAAATGATCATGTTTAAATTTTACGCCAAATAATTTATACAGTCTTACTACGAGATACGTGATATAACTTACATACATATTTCGCTTTGTGTTACTTGATTTTCGGTTTGCCTGAAAAAAAATCGTTAAATATTCAGTTTATCACGTAAACATTTGTAAGTAGGTTGTTTCAAAATAATTTCAAATTTGGTATAATTAAATTGTTTTATTTTAAAGGCGTATAATTAACTCAGTTTTTAAATTTGTTACCATTTAAGTCTCAAAAGTCTTTTATAAGGTTTCGTAAATTTCTGTACATGATACGTGTCTACGTACTCGTGTATTTCAACGTATTTTTAAATACGTTTACTTAGTTAAGTATTATGATGTATCTGTGTAAACATTTAGGTGCTATTTTAATAGTTTTACATAACCTAATAATGATAGTTACTATAATTCAATGACTTTTTTAAAATAAGTAAGATAACATATCAAATTTAGTTGACATTTTTAGTCCGTTAAATATAATTAACCTCGATCGTAGCCCGCAGGCAGTCTGTGAATCAATCGTGGCGATATCTATATATGTCAAATAGCAATTTAATAAAACTTCGTTACCAGCAAAATATAATTAGTGTAAAAAAACTAGTCTTACCATAGCGACCCTACTGTGTCTGATGTTTAATATACAAAAATATAATAGAACCTTTTACAGATTTTATTACGCTCTGATGTCTGAATTGACGAGAGGCCTGAATGAGTAGTGGTTTAGTTGAAGTAATAACTATATATGTATATATATACAATGCATATAAGTTACATACTGCTCTTGTTCCAAGGTTTGGTATTACCGTAAAGGCAACTTAGTTATTCAATGTTCTGACCTAGGACTTAAACAGAAATTCTCCTCAGCGTGTGATAGTATACTTGTACATGTATGTACTAGTAATTTTGTTGATAAAAACGAACAAACAACACCAAGAGGACTTATGTTACCAACAATGTTATTACTGTTATCAATGACGATTAATTAACTAATAGTCTTACTAACAATGAATACTAAACAGTCTAACTAACTAAGTCTTATTCTTATAGTCATTACAAAGTGAACATTTTCTTTTCACATGAAAAATTAAACTACAGCCAGTTCATCAACTTGCCCAGCTGTTTGATTGGTTTCTGATAAAATTATATCGTGTGGAGATTTGTAGCGCACTTATTGTACATACAAACAGCAAAACAAATAGCACCTACTTAAAGCTCATAAATATTTATTTACACAATGAAGAAATATGTATTTGCATTCGTAACACGGTACAGGACATTATTTTTGTTCGCACATTTTGTGTCGCAGTCGATGTATTGCCAGGGGCAGTACAAGACGCTATATATATATATATTTTGACGTAACTGTTTTAATTTACGATTGATTTATGTGCTCATGTATAATTTTGGTCCCATTTTAAAGTATTAAATTATGTGGACCAGATTGAACAATCTTGTACAATTAAAAACAAAGTGAAGGTTTAACAATTGATTTTTTATCACATTTATGAACAATAACTTATATTTTTAGTCTTGCAAAGTTTGGTAAATTACGAGTTACTAGCTGTTTTAAAGAAAATACTCGTAATATGAACAATAAATGCTTACGATTCAAGCTGAAATATCTCTAAACGAAGGTGTTTACGTCGGATGTCTTAATTGGTATGATATATAAAAAAAAATTCCCTGAAAGGTAAAGATAACAATAACAATTTGTTATTTGCACCTATATTCACTTATAAGGATTGTAATTTGAGTTTAGTTCTAATAAATCTGTCTTTAAGGAATGCCCGACATCTTCTGAAATACGCATAGACCATTTAAAATAATTATACGGCTATCACGTCAGACACCGTTCGTAGGTTGTAATAAAAATACTATATAAGGAGTGCCCTAACGGTAATATCAAATCAAATACTTACTAGTCGAGCGTTGAAGTCTTTTAAACGAGCATGTCATAATGATGTGTTGCGTTAATGTTACGTTTACATAACATTACTCCGCATCTGCTAGACCGTTATCTTCTGATATACATGTATACATGATGATATTATTATAATTAAACATGTCTTTAAAATTGTTTAGAAATCGAAAGACTGAAGGCCATAAACTAGATAAGCTTAAGGAGAACACAATAAATGTTTTCGATATGAAATATTAAATATATTAGTATATGAACGCCCGTGGCCTTGACGCGGTTGCATATTACGAGAGATAGATCTCTCTCTCAATTTACAGACAAAGTGATGCAATGTCGGACGTGGCCGGCACGTCGATGGAAACCCCTAATAACCAATTTTCACGTTTCCTTGCTTCGAAGGTCACGTGAAGCAGACAGTTCCGGTTGTAACAGTTTGATAACCGCTAATTCGACAACTTTCACGGATAGTTTTAAAGGCGGTTTAAAATCATATAAAATAAAGGTACGAGTAAATAACTCCCAATACCATGCAGATTGGAGTAGGATGGTGCACTATGCTCCAATTCTCCCGCAATTATAGAAAAAGTAAGGTATGATTGTTGATAAGTAAAAATTAAAATAATTAAAGCAGGTTTTTTGTTTTACTTTCCGATACCTTGCCTACAACCATGCATGTTAACATTAAGCTACGGGTTGTATGTCGCCCGTCACGTAGTGGACCATCCACAGAGGAGGGCCCGCGCATACATCGCGCGGGCGGCGCCGGTCGGGTCACGGTAGTCTTCGATGTTCCCGTGG
>DWGJ01002707.1:0-15029 GCA_018246895.1 Aspitha aspitha aspitha | reverse complement strand
GTCTAAAGCTGTACCAAATTTCATTAAAATTGGTTCAGCGGTTTAGGCGTGAAAGTCAAGCAGACAGACAGAGTTACAATCGCATTTATAATATTAGTAGGGATGGTTAGCGTATAATCTACCCATAGATACATTAGTTTGTAGTGATAACACCACTATCGATTGTGATCGATAAATTCTGTGACAAGAACAGATGAACAGTTCGTTCCGTTTATAACTATGTCACGATTTTTGTTCCGTCAGTCGTGACTTGCACTCGCCGAGGTCTAGTGCTCTCAGAAGTAAAAGGGAATAAATACCAAAATGTGGTAAGGACAAAATACTTTACTTTTAAACTAAGTTTCTATGCATAACTACTACGTTTTGAAGTAAAAACATCATTGTGATAAAAGGTGCAAGTTTAACAGCTCGCGAATATTCTTTTTTCTCTGTAGCAAGCAATTCTTTGCGTATTATGGTATATGGTCTTGTAAACAGACTTTAATTTATGTCATAAACTAAGAAGTTATTTTGTAGCCGCGTATAGTTGCATTTGTGTTTTAATTTCTTTGTTTTAAGTTTAATGACAGTTGTTTGGTTTGTACAATTGAACAGATGGTTTTCTTTCGCTTTATGACAGATCGTAAATTTTGTCGTTAGAAATAAAGCCACAGATTATACCACAATGCACTGTAAACTTACGAGAAATGTCTAACTCATGTATACATTGAGCAAAGGAAATTTTATTGACGAGCAGCTCTAGCGTACATTGACACGAAACGCACGACCAGTCTTGCCATGCGTAAGACGAACACGCAGGAGAATGAGTCACTGACCTCGGTATAACGATCTCGTCGTGGAAATGGAATATTTGTATTTACTATAACCGGAACAATTTGCACAATCGCATACATTATGATAGTAGCCTGTATCCTTAATTCTTACACATATTGAATTAAAATGTTTTTTTTTTTAATAAAACAAAATATTGTGAAAATAACTTAGTACTAAATTGTTTTGTGACGCTATTAGCACGATACTAGTTCACACAAAGCCAACAAATGAACTAAACAAATGTGAAAGTGTGCCGCTCCAGTTCAGTAGATTTTACGTGACAAAAGTTGTACGGTAACAGTCAACAATTGACAATTACGTCAACAACAATTATTCTGTCCTAGTCTAGTCTACGAGTAGTCTAGTCTAGTCCTATCTGATGTCTTTGATATAATGTGTATGTACACCGACTGCCATCTACGCTCTCGAGACTAGAGGAGAACCGCAGAGTCAACATTGAAGTACATAATCTATATTTACATACTGATCCGATATATTAATACGTAAAGAGAAAACTTTGTATCGGTTTTAGGAATTTCACGCGCACGAATGTGCGTGAGATTCCGTAAAAATACAATTTGTGCGTATAGGGTATGTAGAAAGCAAGAATTTACATGTAATATATGTTAAAATTTCATTAAGTTAGATAAAATATTTAAGCATTTTCTACGTTCATATTGTTAACCAAAAAATAAAAAAAAGCTTTATTGTTTTTAATAATGCATCATGTTGTAACGGTAGTTAACAAAAATATCATGTTTTCCTCTGATAAGCTTAAGTAATAAGTAACAAATAATTGATGACAAGATAATATTGTTGAATCATATGACAGTAATATTTTGTATTTATCTCTCATGCACCTAACATAATCCGAATTACAAGAATTGTTATCGAAATGTACCTGTTGCATGATTAGCCGGAATTCGTAAATTGTGTCCATGCACTGAGCGTGAGATAAGATAAAAAGATAAAAAATACTAAATATTTGTATGACTATTTCATAGTGTGACTCATAACAGTCATAGATAAAAAATCGAAAGGATATCTCGTAATAGGGATACAATTGTAGGTGTAGCTTTAACACGTAGGTTAGGTACACCACACACACCTATAACATATTTATCTTTAGCTAGATTATTACAATTTTGTACTAATAGCTATTTTGCTGATATTTTTTTTCTTTTGTTACAGTTGCGCGTGCAATTTACTGTGTAAAGTGATAAGCTTCATTTTTTCTCTCCTTTTCATAGTTGCTGTTATATTGATAATTCTATGGGCCGTTGGAATCGTGTTCACTTAGCATGTAATATGTAAGTATACCTCTCTCTTTGATGACAACCTAAGTCGCAACAAATTTTATCAGTATATATTATCTGTATACCACTGAAAAATCTTTTTATTTCAGGATCCGATCAAAAAAATAAGGACACAATTTTAGTTTAAGGAAACAGACTGGAGAATAGCTAAAGATATGATTTATACAATACTTATAAAATCTATTCTTTATTTTTATTTATAGTCTTTGCCTAGTACCTGTAACATCTGTATAAAGATTATTGTTTATAATCACGATTCTTAATTATACATGAACACTAAAAAGCATTGTCGTAACTTTTTGTAGCGCACATTTGATATTCCATATTCAAAGTAGTTTATATTTATTGCCTCCGCAAAAATTGTTTTACATTGCATAACCCAGTGCAGTTTCGTATTGCTGACTCAAACGACAAATTGTTTGTATTTAATATCAGTCTCAATGCAAATAGATCTCTGGAAAATATTTGCTGCTAATCCCTGTACTGTATTAAGTAATACAGTGCAGCATAAATTAGTAGTTTAATCATAAGTTGTAAATCTACTGATCTATGTTTATAAATACAACTTATTTTTTTTAATTTGTATTTGATTCATTTTCTCCCTTTTTGACTTTTGATTCCTAGTCTACAGTGAAACAAAAAAATTTAAAAACATGCTAACCTATCTACGTAAAAAAATTGTTCTCATTATGTATGGTTAACAAATATTTTATGATATGTCATTTGAAAATTGTATTTTTAACCTTCGGCCTCTTACTGACACAGTTATATAGTTGACCACAGACGCGAAATAATTCATTTCATCTCTGTTTACAGTTGTGATAGATGACAGCTTTTAATTTAATTTTGAATATCAAAAAGTACTGACTTTTCGTTAAATAAATAATTATTATACTTTGTTGTTACCCCTAAGTACTTCAGTCAATTCTGTTAAGCTGTAAAACGTGCCTATTTGGGCGGCTTAAGAACTTAAGTCTACTACCTACTCTACTCTACTCTACGCATTTCAGTCCAAGTTAAATAGTCTGGAAAATAATAGCGATCAACAATAAACACAATTTACATAATAAACGATTTTGTTATGACTTTGTGCCATTAAATTTTAATATGTGTTACCACCAATATTTTCTATTTTCCAAGTTTTCGAATTATACCGACGAACTGTTGGGATCGCGTCGGCATTTGATTGAGGTGTCAGCGACAGTAACAGGGCCAACCGTTATGTAAGAATTTATGATTCAGAAGAGTTGTTGAAAAATAACGGGTCTTGCCAATCCACTCAATTTTCAAAGCCTGTTTCTACACATCTTCCGGAAACTTCCTTTATACTTCGACGCACTGCGCACATGAGACGCGATGATAGCAGAGTGATGTTGGCAAGCAAGGAGTTTTATTCCTGTCATTAATGTAAATTGTCTTGTTGTCAGATAAGAACTCAGCTCAGCCCTGTCGATATTACTTAGAGTTATCTACTAATATCAATTACTATTTGGTTATTATTACTATTACTGTTTATATTTACTACTACATATATTCAGATAAATCAAGTAGGTACTGCCAATAATTGCTTCAAGGTAATGACGAGTTTAAAGTAAGTAGGTATACCGGACTTCTTCCGCGTAAATTATATGTACTCGATCATAAATACACAATATCGACACTTGGATTATTGATATAGTAGGTCGATATTATTCAAGTCAAATAGAAATAATTAAATTTTGTTATCTACACATAAAATCGTAATGGATTCCACTCAATTAACGTTATGGTAAAATCATGTTTTGACTCTAATGAAATTTTTAGTTGTGTCACTATATAATTAAAAAGGCATTATAACCAATTTGATCAATTGTTTTAAAACAAATAATACGAGAATGTACCTATTACCCATTTCTTTTCGAAACTAAAACATATGGTCAGTACAGAATGTTCGTTTGTTGTACACTAAAGTAATAAAACCTATCAAACATATGGTTAGGATATTCAAAAATGATATATTCTACCGACTTCCAGTTACAGTGTTACCAGAATAGAGAGTTGAAACAGAACGCTTTTACAGTGATGTTAGGAAGTAAAAATCGTTCAAGAAGACAATATCCAAAACGATCTGTCCAATTGGCTGGAAGACCTCTGATGTATTTTGGGTCATTATTCGGCATACGAACAGTTGGACGCCTGGGTCAGAGTTATAAAGTGAAATTGTTCAATACATTATACACGTCAATGTTGACATTTATTATAATAATGTTATTCGCATTTGTAAAACCTGCTACTTGGGATGAGACCGTCATAGACATACCGCTTGAAATCTTAAGCAAAGCTCAGGGAACGCAAGAAACGTTAGAAATAATATTCTTTATTTTTGTCTCGTCATTCAGAAATAATCACGAGTACAAAAAATTGTATGAATTATTTAATGATATTGATGACCACTTCAATGTATCCAAGCAAATGTTTATGATGAGGCGATCTGTGGCAATAGTTTTAATAATTACCCCGATTGTAGAACTAACTTTCACATTCTGGTTAAGGAAATTTTCCGTGCAGAACTTAGTATCACATTTAATATTTTTCTTACTAGAGCTACAAGGAGCCATATGCGCTTTCTTTCTCATAAATATGTATTGCAATATACTCATTTTTAAAACTCTGTTGATAAAAAAATCTGAACATACGCATACTTCTAAACAAATTACTTGGGGAGCATCAATGTTTAATAGCCTTTTACAGGTAAGATGTTATGATTATAATTATTTAGTAAGTAGGTACAGTGTGTCCTCTATATACATTTTCAGTACACCACGACAACCCTCTTAATTTCATTGAAGATATTCGTGAAGCAATGAGCAGTGAAATGTTCCCAGTTTTAGATTTATTGTTGTGAATAATCTAATGGTTAGTTTGACGACAGTTAAATCATTCTGATAGCAAGACGACATTCGGTCTGTTTAGTATTTTGTTGGCACCTTCCGTCTTACTCTACTTTTTCTACTTCTACATTACATACTCGCTACTTTTGTCTATCAATATTCTTTTTTATGTAAGTATAAATTTTTTATTAGATATTGTGTTTTAAGAGATGCCTAAATACACAAGCAAAGGAATCTAAAAATATTTGCTGGTTTGAACTCATGCAAATGTATGACAAAATCGCTGATACTGCGTATATATTCAACAGCATTTACAATGGACAGGTAAGTATACTGTAGAATTAATTTTATGTCTTTTTTAAAATTAAATCATGTCCCTGAATAAAATATTGAATCATGAGCTGCTTATAACACTAGATCATCCCCTAATATTAATATTAACCGACATATACGAAATTTGTAGTATTTCATATGTATAAATTTATTATATTTCAGATATTAATTATATTCAGTTCCTGGTTTATGACAACATTATTAGTAATATGCAGGATTTTATCGCCTTCTGTAGAGGTATAATAAACATATATTTCAATTTCATTATATTATTATGGCTCATTATAATTACTTGTAAAAATAAATGAACAATACTTTTACAGCACTCCAATATAATAGTAAGCGAATTTTTGCAATATCTATTAATAAACAGTCGTCCAATATT
The DNA here is from genome assembly GCA_018246895.1 of Aspitha aspitha aspitha. Lineage (NCBI taxonomy): Eukaryota > Metazoa > Arthropoda > Insecta > Lepidoptera > Hesperiidae > Aspitha > Aspitha aspitha. The sequence continues at coordinate 9,312 of DWGJ01002707.1, read as the reverse complement.
TTTAACAAAAATGAGTGCATGCTTTATCTCGGAAAGAAGAACGATTGTTTCAATTATTCTGAATATTAAACTGCATATGAAGGAAGGTGAGTGTGACCACTATTTTCATTAAATATAATTAAATTAGTAATTCATCACTAACGCTATCATTAAAACTAATCTATAATTATGTAAAATTAAATAGCTATTGGTAAATCGGAGTTAATAAAATATACAGTGCAATAGTAGTAAGAATGTATAATATGTACATGCGTTATACGCAATAACTGCAATGACACAAATAAGCGTCATGTTTATTATATTGTATTTCTATTTAGCATAATGTTAGCATGTATTTTGTTAGATTACAGGTACAAAGAACAAGTCCAGAGGATGTTAGATCTAGCACAGACAAGAAAAGTAGAAATATCAACTAATGTCTTCTCCGTTAATATTATAGTCGTGATCACTTTTGCTGGACACGTTATTTCTAACGCTGTTCTTATGATTCAATATTTCTATTTATATATACACGAAATTGAATTAAAACAATAAATTGTTACTTGGCTGTACGTTATTTATAATTAGCCTGAATCAAGTACCCTAATCATTATAATTAATAAATAGGTTAGGTAACCTTAAGGTTGGTCGAAATATAATAAGAAGAGATACGAGCCTACATTTAATATACAGTGCAAATTTTGCACATTTAAAAGACACAGATGGCAACACAATCGTTAACACTACGTCATTAAAATTATGCGACACTAAAAAAATCATAGGCGGAATTGGGCGGAATTAATACAAATATCTTCTGTATAGTACAAAAGAAATGGTCTATTCTTTTTTTATTAATATTAAATAAACCTACCCCGAATCCAAAAACCAGCAAAAACAAAAGTGTAATTTGTTATACATCTAATATCTAACACCACAACATATAACACTGGCTACCCCGCCTCATATTTCGTGAATCGCAACATCGTCAAAAATCGTTTATTCCGTTTTTACTTACTGTCAAATTTGTCACGTCAATTTTACTATTTAAATTTTGATGACGCTAACATAAGTTGCAATTTTAACGCGCAAACGATAAAGTATTGCGATTTACAATTTGCAGCATTTCAAACGCGTATATAAGATAGTACGGAAGATTTGAAAAACTACTGTAAACTCTCAATAGTGCTTGGCTTCTAACATTTAAATATAATTTCTTTCGTTTTTTGTTTGCAAGTTACAGGTATTTGCAGAATGTCAGGATGTAAGTAGTTTTCCATCTCATGATTCTAATCTAATACCTTACCTATCTATAATTTATTTAGTTTTCCAGTTAGAAAATGTATCTAATGTCGATCGGTTGCTTAAATCTTAATAAATCAAACTGTTTGTACGTAATTAAATCAATTTTAATTATAAACGCTTAAATTCTCATATCTAGAAAACATCCATAAGTTTTCGATTACTTAGCTATTAATATTGCATAAGTATACTGTTATAGACGACAAAATTTAAATGCTTAAGTACAGTTTTTATGTTACAATGTTTTTCTCTGTTTCATATTTTTTTTTATATCCCATATTGTTTTATTCATAGTTAAATATTGAATGTTCCTAAATCCCAAGTCCTTGATACTCTGACTCATTGACATCAGAGCCAGTGAATCAGCAATACCTATTGTGTCTGGCTTGTTTAACTTTTTTACAATGACTATTTAACTATTGCACAACACATTGCCAACTGCCAAAATAGTACAATCATCAAAGGAAAAGCTGTAAAGTTACTGTAAGCCTTGTTTACATGCCACTGCTGAAGACGGGTCGCTCCTGCAATTGCCGAAGGCCTGGAACATACACCACCACTCAGCCCCAATACTTGCTGGATATACAGGACAGTAGCCAACCTGTGTATAGGATATTTTTAACCATCTTTAAGGTCTCCGATAAGGTTTATCAACTGATGTTTATAATATGTAATAATAGATGTAATAATGTAAGGTTTATAACTGTTACTGCTACTGATAACAACCGGATCCATGACACTGGTTCTACCATATGCCAGGCAGAGACTAAACACAAAAACTGACCTAATAAAAATGTAAGAGATGTTTTTATAGCATATTCTATTACACATTTCAGATCAGTATGGAGGTAACCCACCCCAATACCCACCACCACAGAACCAGATTTACCCTCAAATTTACAATCCAGCCAATGCGCCTCCCCCCGGGCAGCCAACTGTAACTTCATACCCAACGGGTGGATTTGCACCCCAACCTGGCTTTGCTTACCCATACCCTGGCCAGCCACAAATAGCGCAACAAGCTCATCCAGGTCATCCAGCAGCAATGTCATATCCGGGGATAATGCCAACTGCACCAGTACCAAATGCTCCAGCTCCAAATTATGCCTATCCTGGTTATGTTCCCCCACCCTCTTATACACGTAAGTATTTGAAACTCACTAGTGTATTTAAATTGCAACCGGATTTGAACTGTAAACCAGTGCCTCGGTTTTAGCTGCATATATTACTTTCACTAGTGCACTATGTTGGAGTTTAAATTATATGATTTCTTTTGTTTTTTTTTTTCTCATTTATGTATAATCCTTTTCATTGCCACTGGTTTTTTTGTTTGGTATAAAGTTTTTGTATGATGTTTCAAAATTTTGCCCATTCTACATATTTGTCACACATCTATTCTATTTCCACATAAATATCTATGTAAAAATTCAATAAAGAATTTTTATTGTTCGTACAAGTGGTTAGCAATAAGTTACAGATTATAATTATTTTTGTAGTTAAGTACAATTTTTTTTTGCATTCAAGCTGGTCTGTACTTTAAACATGAATGAGTATATGTATAGTATGGCTTATAAAATGAGCGCATTAAAAACTATCTAAGGGCAGCTGATAAAGTTAAGAATGATCTGATTAAAAGATGATGTGGTTTGAAGGAAGGTATTGTGACTGGAATTAAGAAAGGCTTGCGTAGTTGTGTGTAAAATGAATGAACGATGGCAGAATCATGACACTGCCTATTGGAACATTCTTATACATTTATATCACATAAATAAATTTCAGCTACAATTGAGTGGATTCCGACTACGCCTCAGAATGCTCATGCTCTCTCCGATAAAGCTGTAGTAGGTGGTTATGAGGGTCACGATGGCAGTCCACTTTGGGTGATCAGAGCGCAATACAACAATGATGTGATACCTGGCAAATTAGCCATTAAGCATCGTGCCGCATATGTACCCTGGGGAGGAAAGGAAAATCCTGTTAACAATATTGAGGTAAAAATTGTGTATTATCTTTATCTCTTATATATATGAAAATCCTGTGTCACGATGTTCGTTTGCGCTAATCTCCAAAACCACCGAACCAATTTCAACGAAATTTTTAAGATATCTGTTGTTTGGTCCAACTTAAAAGATAGAATAGTTCTAATTGTTATGTTGCAAAGTCAGTGTTTTCTTTATAGGAAAACACTTAGTCGGACAAACATCGTGCTACGAGATTTTTACATACATGACCAAGTCATTATAACATTATTTTAACACATGGCAACACATGGTCAGGTCTTCTAGTTTATTATAAGAAATTTTTCCGTTCAATAAGTTTCTTAATACAGCTTTGCTATTATCTATCAGACATGCTCAATTCCTTTGTTTTTACGACACAAAGTCAAAACATACTGTAGTAGCTTAAACATGTTCTTTATCTTTTCGCAATCCATTGTCTGTCTTATTATTTATAGTGCAATAATATGTATAACAGAGTCGGTGGTAGGTACAAATAGAATGGTAACATATTATTTTTGCAAATGACAGGTATGTTGTGCTAAACCGGACAAGATTCGTTGGGTGGAAGCCAGGGACAATGCTATACCTACAAATGCTGTTGTTGCGGGCAATACAGCTGCCGGGGAACCGTTGTATGTTGGCCGGGCTAAAGAACAAGGGTCTTTGACACCGGGCAAGGTAAAATAGTTATATTACTAGTGTGTAAGTGTGAAGCAGACTAAAATAGCTTTAGTTGTATTATTACATATATCTATTTATTTTGTATTAAAACAACATTATAAATCTGGAAACAGTGTAAAGCATATTGTAATATTGAGTGTAGTGCACATTGATGAGAAAATGGGTTGTTAGTCAGCCCATCTGCCATAAGCTTAGATTTTATAAGACTTTTTGTCTAAGTTATTACCAACTTAAAGCACCAGCTGCTTCTCATAATTGATAACGGACTAAAAGCTCAATTATTTTACATGGTTTATGGTGTACACTTGTATGCGACATTTGACATGTTAGGAAGCAACTCTGAAGCACTATTGGGGATGTTCTCTTAATCTAGCATTCAGAGACCCTAACCGCTAAATTGGACATTGTTAAATCAATTTCCACTCAGGGCTAATGTTTGTAGGATGAGTTGTTACTTTTTTCTAAGTACTATATTGTATGTATCCATGATTATTTATCAGCTCTCTGATTACCATAACACATGCATTTAATTACGTAATTTGGAATCAGATAGCTGTGTGTGTTTGCGGGTGAGAACTTAATGCTAGTATGAAAAACATTCAATTAAATACTTTACGGTAAAAACATAATATTTACTGTACTCTTGTATTATAGTAACTGTGAAATCTTTCCTTTACAGGTGCATCCAAGTCACAAAGTAATGTACATTTCATTCGCTGGAAGAGAAATCCCACACAGCATGTATGAGATACTGTGCACTCTTTAAAATATGATCTGGTGTTTCAGTATTTGAAAAATGCATTCACTTATGCTTCTCATTTATATTATTAAGTGTAAATTTATTATTAAGAATGAAATCAAATTAAACATAAGACTGCTCACTTACAATGTTTATATAACCAAAAACATCTCACAGAGGGTTGGGTTTTATATCTATATTGGAATTTTAAGATGCTGTTTGTTTTGTTTTCAAGGTATTAAAACTATTTTATTAATTATAAGTAGTTTTATTTCATTTAAATTTATTTGTCAAGGTTTAACAATTCTCTATCATTTATGTTTCATTTAGGTGTGAGGAATTTTATACATATTTATAGTGTCAAAATAATAGGTACTAAATTTAAAATAAATACATTTTTGTAAAAATAATAGTCCTGTTAAACATGATTTATTACTAAATGTTTATGCAATTGCAACAGCGATTACCGTGTGATTTCTTTGTCATTAGATGGATTATTATTGTCATTAGGTAATTGCTATTTTATTCCAATGTTCAGATTTAAAGTATTTACCTACCTACATATTACAATTTCGTTCGTGTTTCATGTGAGTTTATACTGTGAAATTAAACAATTAGGTAATTTTTTGAAAATTGTCATAAAATTTCATTCATAATATCAAAAATAGTTTTAAACTACTACTACACAGCTGTTTTAAGTGAAGGCTAAAGAAATTAAAATGCCTTTGTATCACTAGTTTATTTACATTTTGGTACATAAATCGAGATACAACATTTGCACAATAAAGAAACTATTACGGGAATAGTTATTTTAAAAACAATACTTATAACTATACCACAAGTACAAATGTTACCAATAAATATCATAGCAATAATTTCACAAAATCGGTCCTGTTTTACAGTCTTTCTTCATACTTATTATGATAACCTAATAGGATAATGTTCGTTAGTAAAAATTAATACTGTGATCCATATATTTTTCCATGCTGTAGAAATTTATTATTTTTATACGTATACTTATTAAAATCTAAGTACTTATTCAGCTTTTAGGAACAGAATAATGGACTACCTACTTGTTTTCCATTATACGTTATATAAGTAAATCATTTTTAATATCTTATATTTTTAATATACAATATATATTTGCAAATTTTTCTGTTAACAAGTCTTGATAATCTTCACAATCAAAAGTGATTTGGAACAAGTTTTAGCACAATATAGTTGAAAGTTTCGGCGTATATAATGGTAATACAATGAAGATATAGGTACATAAAATAAGCATATTATTGTCTATAATTCCTTACATTCCGTCACTTAATTACAACAACGTCCGTCTTTACTAATGAGACATTAATTAATGTTTCATTAGCGAATTGACAATTATCAGAAAATACCAGTGTTGTAAATGTCTGATGGAATTGGGTATAATATCACATATTGTATAAATTCATTACCATTATATTAGTGCTAGAAATATCACAGAACTAAAAGTACCTATACTAATCGGCGTAGTCAGATTGCCTTAAAAATATATTTTCCACTGTATGTAATTGCAAAATATTTGAGAGACTCAATTACTATTTTTTTAGAACTACCTACCTGTGAATAATAATTTGATATATATTCCACAATTATTGCGTTGTCTATACAAATTTGTGTTCTTGCATTTAAGTCAATAGCATGAAATATACTAAATATTAAGATTAATTTTATCTTACTCCTATATGCTTAGATAATTCCCGTGGTGTCATTATACACATCTAAAACATTAGTTGGAATCGGCTTGCATATTTTAAGTAATTACCTATGGAAGTAGGTGAATTAAGTAAATTTTACACCTTATTAGTACATAAGACTCTCAGTGAAATCCGTTTCTATTTGTGATTGATTACGTCATCGATCTCCGACTTATCTGCCTTAGTTTCTTTCTCGTCGACCTGAAACGCTTTGTTATCCACACCATTCTTCTCAGCTTTCTCCGTATTTACATCAGTGTCGTTATTCTTCTTTATATTATCTACATTGTGTTTCTTATTAGCCAAATATAGCCATCTGAAAGTATGTTTAATTGGTATCAAGCAGAATTTTACTTTGATCAATATAAAGGTACTGGTTACCTACAGGAATATAAGCACTGCAGGCACAGTTAGTCCACCTCCGAGAAGGAAGAAAGCTCCTGGGAAGTCCTTTATCGTGGCAGTGTAGACGGAAGTATACATAGGAGCGTATACCAGGGGCATCATAGCTTCAGCGAGCCCAAAGAAGGAATTCACTTTGCCTGGAATAGAAAAGGAGATATTTTAATCTCAGACAACCTCCTGAAAATCCTGAAATAGGATGTCATCTTAGTGAAGTTCGTGTCATAATAACTTGCCTAATTCATCCTTTTCCACTAATTTAGACACCATAGACCTCATAGCAATGAAAGATGTTCCGTTGAATATTTCGATCAATGGAGCTGAAAAAAATATTAAGACAATAAGACAGAAACAAATTATTATAAATGGGTTAATTTTAAGTTAAGGTAAATTAATATGGTTGTTAATTTCATTTAATTCAAAGTATTTTATAATTAAATACCTTAATACATACCTATGTAAATGTGCCATGTTTTTGTTGCAAAAGCGTACATAAAACCTGATAAAATCTTACTCGTGCAAGATATCACTCCTATAATGGCATCATCAAACTTCAATAAATGACTGAACACACCAACGGAAAATAGCGTCCCTGTAGAAAATAAATTAAGTAGTTATAATTACCTACTACTAATTTTAATACCATTACTTGTAGGTATTTATAATTTTTCATCACTACAATATATTAATAATTTATTTATAGTAAGTAGCTATACCTTAGTTTGACGATTTGTGACAAGATTGATGGGAGACAGTATTACTCAACTATTACCTAAAGTTTAGATCCTAAACATTAGAAATCGATGACAGAATAGTTTACATTTCATTGTTAACACATACCTATTAACGAAGTACACATAGCGTAAGTTGAGAACATGCTGAAGTCAACCTCGTTCCAGTTGAAACGATATCTCGTGAACAAATACATAACGGACATCTCTCCTGGAATACAATAGAAAAGAATCAAAATTAAAACAGCCTTTGAGGAGGGATCTTATCTCGTGACATTTCTACCATCCGTTTGTACCAGATGGGCCGTCCTTTGACAAGAATAACTGGGCTTAATTATATGCGCGCTTACCATCAGGAAAGATTTCGGACAACGCTCTAACCTCTAACAAGCAAATTTAAAATAAATTAATGTAAAAAAATACTTATTAAAAACAAGCTTTTATTTTATATGACATTGTATTAGTTTTCGTGTTCTCCAGAGCAAGCTCTTTCCATTGATATCCATACTGTGGCAGTGCAGAAAAAATAACTAGACCGCCATCTTGCATGATCCGCCGTATTAGAATTAGAATGACGTCACACAGCTAAGCATGCATTGTCATCCAGAATAAGCGTGTATACCAAATTTCAGCTCAATCGGTTAAAGATAACTTTTCTAAAATTCAGTTGCAAGATTCGCCCCGAAAAATATACTACTACACTGCAAGTTAATAAAAAGCTTGTAAAATCGGGTATTGCCACGCCAATATATTTGTTAACATACTTCATGTATTATATGTATAATAATAATATCTATTTATTGATATAAAGTACCATATATTGGTCCGATGACCACACACAGCACAACTACAAGCATGATGACTCGAAGTCTTCGGTTGTTAGGTCCTGGTTTGAACGCCACCATGAGAGTTTCTTTTACGTAGCGGATATCGAAGAAGTCATGAAGCCATTCACAACATCCATGGGTTTTCTGAAATAGAAAAAATTCATACAAAACAATATGGGTCCTCTAGGCCCTTTGATAGCGACGTATATACATATATAACGTTGTTTGCTTTTGTACATACTTATATATGCAAAGAACAGTTTGATTTTCAAAGAATGTCTCTGAAAAACGAATTCCATATTTCCCTTAGGGTCCTGTCACCCAAATAATAGATAAGAAGCAGCAGTCTTTACTACTACATATTTATAAGAGACTGACAATCACACATCATAAGTATGCACAAGACATAACATTTACGAGCCATAGTTGTAAAATGTAACGATCTATTGTTCAATAGTACTAATCACTTTAAAAAGATAGTACACTAGGAATAAAGCGAATCAAATAAGTCTGTAATTGTTTTTATGAAGTAGTTGGAAAGAGTTATGGCGTCGTAGTGCGATGTTTCACTATAACCGTAAATGATAAGTCTCGCTTCAAGGGTTTTCATGTAAAATATTCAATTTTGTCGCGATGAAGAGGAAGGAAACCACCCTTAAGGTCTTGGAAGAGTCACAATAGTTAGGTACCTACAGCTACTTACTAAAACATGAGATTTTCATAAGATATCGATTTTGAAATAAGGAACATGTAGGTACTTGTATTTCTAGTCTATAAGAAAGCTTTTGTAACGACTGTATAATGAAAGTGAAGCAGTCTGTTAAATCTGGTACTTTGACTGGCCTCGTGGTCGAGTGGTTAGTGACCCTGACTGCAAAACCGGAGGTCGTGGGTTCGATTCCCACTCAGGACAAACAT
>DWGJ01002706.1:0-15030 GCA_018246895.1 Aspitha aspitha aspitha | reverse complement strand
AATGCTTATAAAGTACATTAAATCAATAAATAAAACATTACACACACTACCATGCATTTGACACACTCATTTGACACGCACATACAACGTTCATTGTTTACATTCTGGTTGTCAACGTCAAACAAAAAGTCCAAAGAAATGTCGAAGAATTATTTTTTATTATGGTCGAATTTCGACCACCAGGCGACCACTAGTCATAATAATTAATCATAAAAATGCCCATGCTACGGTGTCCGGACAGCTGATAAACATACATATACATATTATATGACCAGTATTTATGAAAATATAGGTATACTTCACATTCCGCAGACACTAACTGTATCATAACACCAAACACATCCTCCGTGATAGATATCGTTGTGTCATTGAATCACATCCGAGGTCGTTGAACTTATGTAATATAGATGTACATTTAGACGGATTGGGATTCAATCTCGCTCAGATAGCGACGAGACTCGACGATCCCGCACCGCTCTGAACGAAATACGACCTAGCGAAGCTTTAAGCGATCGTCATTGTGTATCCCGACTTACCGCATCATTTGGGAGACGTTGCACTATGCACCAGGCGAATGTTTTTCGAATTTACTCTTAAAGTCACACACAAAACAACTTAAGGTAATTTAAGAATAATTTGCATTTGTGACTTATGGGCATTAATAAGTAATATCGGTTAATGGCATTACTGCCTTTTGGAGTATAGGTAAAGCCAATTGGAAGGATGGAATTGGATGGAATGGATGGCACAATTTTATTGCACCACGATTTTGATATTAGTAGGTTTTTTGTGCGTAGCCATTATAACCTCCTGTTTTCACTCTATTAAAGCAATATTTAATAAGTAATTAAATGTTGTGTAATCTGAAATGAAGAAAGCATTCCCTTTTTGCAAATTACATTTAGTACCTCGACGAAATCATAGAACATACAACGTAAATACAAAACATTCAAACACAATAATGGCCATAATATTGAATCAAGAGCCACAAATGTTAATACACCGCAAATAACGTTCAATAGTTAACATTTTCGGGTATTGCGTCGGATGAAACATAAAACAGTGCCGCGGTAAAGGCGGCTGTTCGCGTACTCTTCACGGTATCATAAGCACTATCAAGACTAATGATCTCATTTTGATTGCATATGGACTTATTTAATTTTTTTTTTAATTTCAAAATTATTTTATTGTGAATTTTACAAATTGATCGTTACTTTCAGCAAATATATGAACGGTTATTTTATGAAAATGTTCACTAAGGTGCATGAATCCCCAAAAATCCTTCGTAATTGTTATTTCGGCCAGTTTCCAGTTGCCCAGCGCTGCTAGACAGCATTAAAACTTCATATTATGACAAGATAGCAGTAAATAATGGAACAGTGAAAGGCTTAACGATAATAATACTAATGAGAATGACAAAGCTACACAATAATATAATAATTTAAATAAATTGTTAAATAATAGAGAGCTGAAAGGATATTAAAATCTATCTTGCCCTAATTTTGAAACAGTCCGTGAAATATTGAGTTTCGTAAAATTGACAAAGCAGCTCGCCGCTAATCCTTAGGCCGCAATTAGCACAGTCAGTATAAAATTATAATTTCACTTCAGATTATTAGGTAGCGCGCATGGGCACGAGCGGAGCGAAACGCGAGTATGTAGTATAAGCGCATTGGTCCGTTGAAGCGGTTAGCGACGTTTCCGTACGGCAGCCACGAGCCGCTCCATTTCTGTGTTGTGCGAAAGGGACAGAAAACGTAAATTGCATTGGGCCGTGATTGTGTTGTACTAATTAGTGGCAACTGTTTGCATTCTCGCCCGGAAGCATGACGTGACGGTACGTGACGAGCAATAGAATTCCCGGCTGACGAATTCCCGAGTCCGATAGTGCCCTTTGTTTTGCAAATACCCGAGTAATACCATACCAGATCCAAATACCAGAATCTGCTGACATTGTTAAAGTACTAAATGTTGTTTATATACAGTGAGGGAGTTAGTATTGGATGATAAAAGTATCAGTAAAATCGAATATATCTTAAGTTATTATTTAAGAGTTTGGCAGTAAAAAGTGAGGAAATAATGTTGCATTATTTTGAAAAATAAAAATAAAAACAATGTTACGGACGTTTACAACGAAGTTTATTACGATAATGACAATAGTCAGTAGATAATTCTGAGTCAATAGCTGAAGCGCAAACCGCTTTGTTCATAAGATCCAAAAAACGAAATGGAGTACTCCTTTTAGTTTCGGAAACGAGTTGGTACTAATAATTTTCTTAGAACGCGTAATCCCAAAGACCTAATCTGTAGCCGTAGATACTTTTCTAGGCTAAAAACGAAGCTGCTGTCCACTGAATACTAGTAATATGTACATAACACAAGTTAATACATAGTTTTCGAGCGACGCCATTCAGTCTCGTCAAACGCCAAGCTAATCAATGAACACACACCCTGAGCTCATAATTGGCGGATTTTCAAATATTTTGTTTTTGTCTTTTTTATCTGAGTCTCTAAAAATTATAAATCAGTAACAAATAAAGTTTGATAAAATAAATTTATTAATAAAGAAGAGAAATGTTCGAATCCTTGAATATTTATAGGTATAGTATTAAAAAGAATGCATACAATAATAATTAAGAAATTATACTTTTTTTGATAGTGATAAATTAGCTCTCGTGCATGCAGTTTGCACCTATAATTAAGGTGGCACTTAGTCCTATTCCAGAATGGCCTATATTTAGAAATTGTATCAGTGCTCACTCTGTTGGTGCAACGTTATTAAATAAATAAATAAATAAATAAATAAAGTCAGCCACCAGCAACGCGCGTCTCATGAATACTACATTAGCTATGGTGACAGTAATTGTCACCATTCGGGTTAGTGTGTTGAGTTCCAAAGAGAATATTCCGCAGTCGTGGTATGAGATGCATAAATATTTAATAGTGCTAATATGAATGTTAGAATCGCGATGGCGCGGCGGCGCGGGGAGCGGCGCGGGCGGCGGTGCGGGGAGCGGCGCTGGGAGCGGCGCGGGGAGCGCCCCGGACGACCTGATCCACCTGCGCGGGCCGCTCACCGAGGACGCCGTGGTGCGCGCGCTGCAGGCGCGTTTCTACCAAAACAAATGCTATGTACGTCGCGCCTCTCTATAACTCAATTTTTTTTTTCAAAATCAAATTCTTTTATTCATTATAAGGTACGACTCAATGAAGGTCATGTTTCGTTTTCGTAACGTCATCTATACTTTTATACTAATATTATAAAGCTGAAGAGACTTTTTGTTTATTTGTTTGGTTGAAGGCGCTAATCTCAGGAACTAACTACTGGTTCGAATTGAAAAATTTTTTTGTGTTAAATAGTCCATTTATCGAGGATGACTATAGGCTATATAACATCACGCTATGACTAATAGGAGTGAAGCGGCAACGATAAATGTTGCAGAAAGTGGAAAATATTTCTGTTTTGAGAACTTTTCTTGCGTGCGCTGCGTAAACCAGCAGAGACACACTAAAGTAATGTACCTAGAGAATTGTAGATCTATAAAAATACTGCACAAAAGTCCGCGATAACATATGTCTATCTCTTATGGTTAACTCACAATAACTACTTTTATGTCCAAAATTTCCAATAAAAATATTACGTTATTTTCGAGGCTACCTTCTTCTGTTCGGAGTCGGAGTCGGCATTTACGCGGGAAAAACTTTGTGAGACACTGATTTCCAGGCGGGTAAAGCACTAGTACTCTGTTAAAGTCGTAAAGGTGCTGTGTTTGGCACATCGGTCAAAGTCACAAAGAACCTGAGCACTATCCCCGCGCACGTGCATCCCGTTCTTGCCCGGGAGCAACATTGTATGCGATGACCACCACGTACAGCTGCAGCCGGATCATAATAATATGTACATATTTATTTATTTAAGATTCGCTAACACATTTTGTTTAAGTTATGTTAGTGTATCCCTAAGTAGGTATGTCTATTTTTCGGATTTGGAAAAATTGCTCTATCATTGTTATGAAAAAGTAATCTACAAGGTACGCTAATAGTTACTTAGCTTCGTAGCTATATCCCATTTACCATTTTGTCACGTAGACACATAATGATCGTACACAAGTGAGGCGGCGTGACTCGGCACTGGGACGTTCGAGGGCCGGCAGGAACTCGGCCTCGCCTCCGGAATGTCTCTTTGGTCGTACGAAGCTTCCGGACGATATTTTTCTTTACCTGCTAGTAAATGGAGAGAGTCTGGAAGAGATCGCTTTATAGCGATAAGGCCGCCTTATTGTACTGTATTGTGATTTGTTTCTGTTTCTGTATTGTGTTTTTTTTCTTGGTGCAATAAAAGTTATAATAATAATAATAATAATTGAGCGATATTGATTATATCGATCAAAAGTGCCGTTCGACACATCAGAAGCGTGAAATCACGATGTAAATATGCTAACGATGGAGGCACTGTGTTCTAAGAATAATTTGCGAACAACGGACTTACCTTTAAGTTTGTTATTCGATTCAAAGAGAACCATGCAGTGAAAAACACTGTTCTCTATTAGTATTGTAAATCAAAACGTCCAAATTTAACACGGACCGATTATCAATAGCTTTAGTAAAAAAAAATTGCAATTTATTTGACGACGTACCTATACACTAGAATTTAACGTTCTCGTATGATTATACGTATAAAGCAGATCATCATAAGTTGTGGCGATGGTCGTGGAAGATAAGAAGTAGGTAACTGTGGGCTAAAATAATGATTGCAGCTTTTCGCATAAATACCACTGTATTTTTCTATGTTGTTATGCTTTAAATATTTTATATGTATCTTATAAAATAAAACAAGATAGAAGTACTATGCTGCTAGTCCGATCTTTAACAGCACCACGTTTTGGCCATACTTATCAGTTATGACCTGTGATTAATTCATTTAAACATTATGTATGAGGCACGTATTATGTATGAAGGAATTATGTATGAAGTACGCAATCGGATATACCAATGTTAGCAAACACGCTATTTTCAAAACTCGTCATTATAAACTTCAGGAACAGTATGCGTTAAGAGTAGTTGGGTATTTATTTTGGCGTTTTAATCGCTCGCAAAAACCGGGTTGTAAAGTAAACGGCAGAACTACAAATAGAACTGAATGCGATTCGTATGAGAACACATTGTAGGAACAATGGTTCGGGCCTCGCTGTATCCGTGACTAATCAACGAATGTATTTCAGTTGCGATTTCAAAATCCTCGTTACCGTTTCGGTACGCACATTTGTTATGATATTTGTGATAACTATTAACGTATAATTTGAAGGATTTTGTAACTAGTTCTGCTTATTGATTTTAATAGCAGGTTTAAAATTTGCTTTTTGTCGTTGCTTTAACCCATATCACCTTGTTCAACATTTTCAACACCCACTCCCGGGTGAATTCATAAAAATACACTGAAATTTTTTCCGCCTGTTTTATGGCACTTATTTGTTTCAAGGTCATCATTTTTTCTATCTTTCTGAAATGTATTATGAGTACATTCATTAAAAAATGCTTTGAAATTTCATTTAATGTTTATATAAATATTTTATTTACATTAATGAGACTGTTAGTTACATAATATATTCTACCTATTACTTAAAATTATTTGTATTTATAGTTTTGACGTCAACACAACGCGGGTGCGTCGACACAGACCATAGAAATCACATGTTTTTATGGAATTTCTAAGGTCGTTTGGCTAACTAGCACCTTCTCTATTGTGTGTATCATAAAGCATGTATCTTTATGATGCTATTGTGTTCTGAAACACCACATTTTGTTTTTTAAGTGGAAGAATTCGCATTTTGATGTTTGGTTTGGTGTAGTTGAATTTATCAAAGGTATTTGTACAAATATTAAGTCGAAAATTCTGACACGATTTTTCTGGATCAATTAACGGTTAAAAAATCGAATATCAAAAATCATCATTCATCAGTCATTGAAATCAGGATTCTGTACCGTAGCTTAGAAATAAAAATTCTAACTAGAAATGTAAATTAATTTCTTCGACAGATGTCTAGTACACGATTATCTTGTTTCAGTCTGTCTCGAATATCCTCAACCGTAAAAAGCATATATGTATGTTACGATTACGATACACCAAACAAGACAACACATAAATTAGATGTAATTTGAATTTTACGATATGCGTTAAGTATAATATGTAGGTCGTTTTCGATTTTGTCTCGAGAACTCGTTTGTTCGGTTTACGTCACATAAATATTATCTGTTTTCTGTCATTTATAGTTGTGTCAAAATGTTGCACAGACGTCCGGATAGAATATTAATACTGAATAACAGTTATTTAGTACGTCATAATTTATATCCATAGCACAAAAAGTATCGTCTGTATACGTATTGCTTACGTCTTCATCGTTTATTCTCTAAAGACATTATTCAATTTGTTATTTCATTAGTTGCCCATTGTAAATTTTATACAGCCCCACAAATCGAGGTGTTTGCTATTTGTACGATATAAGTCCGTCAATTTGGTATATTGTGTTGTATAAATGTAACAGTAAAATGTTCGGACTGACACAACTTTACGATTGGAAATCGCTCCGTTGATATAGACAACACACACAAATGCACGCATGTAGGAATCGTACACGACTATTTGTGGCTGCCTCATAACTTTGTATCCTAGAATTTCAGGAAACGCATTTACTCACTTTTTATGTAACTGTGATACGTTTATGGAATTTTTTGATATTATGGAATTTGATCACGATTGCTTTCTAAGTTTACCTATTTTATATGTCCTTTTAACCGTCGTGGCGTATTGAAGCTGCTATCATGAATCCTCCTTTCGTAGCTACTTGCAAACATAACTGAATATAAACATTTAATGTTAATACGGCAATTTGTACAATGGTACATTTTGTAACTAATGTATTATTTGATGTTGTAAATTAACAAATCATTGTTTAGGAGAGACCCCGTCTTAGTATTTTAATATTAAAATGCCAGACCAAGCTTCTCTTAGTTTTGCACTACTTATAAACAAAACATACGAACATCATAATATTTAAACATACAAAGTTATATATGATACATCAATATGTTTTGTAAGGCAGGTTTGTAAGGACAGAGATATTTGGCACTCGCTGCTTTCTGCCTACCCCGTTAGGGATCTGGCGTGACGATATGTATGTAACATGTTTTGTCTGGTCTAGGCGCCTTTGCATAGTTAGTTGTATGTTTACCAAAGAACGTAAAAAATATACGGTACACATGAATCGATATTACACAAGTATCAAAGCGTATAACATCTTGCTTTGTACTGAAGTAGTTCTAACATAGTACAAACCTACAAACTGGACGGAGAGTGAAGCCTGCTCGCGGACTGGTCCCACTGGTTTCCCTTGCCTAGAGTTGGAACGCGCATATCGATTAGCTGACAAGTATCATAATATTTATTTATTATGCATCCATTTTATAGTGCATTTTATAAACAATTCGAGTTTATTTGCATTACACGAACGCTAAGTGGGCAGATCGCATCACGACGTAAACCGCAGAATAGTGCTAGATACCTATATTATTTCACGGTGAAGTTAATAATTAATCATCATATCGCGTCCGTGAAGTATGATAAAAGTTTTCAGAAATTCTCCAGTAATATTATTTTATTTGACAAAGAGATGATATAACAGAATCAAGAAATCTAACAAAAAAAGTTTAATGCCTCTCATTCCATTGCCTAAGTAGGCATAGTATGTATTCGAATTGTCCTTTACACGGGTAGCGGTAGGCATTCAAAGGTAGAAATCGTCACGTAAGGAAAACACGTTATGCATCTCTTATGCCATGGTTTGTCCGTTTCTATTGTATGCGAGTGTTTGTTGCGTGCGAGTATCGAGATTGCAGTGTTGAACGCGTTGAAATTTCATCGAAACCGTTTTGTTATTTACGTAAGAGAGCAAATAAGCTTAAGAAACTTCATTCCTCCCTGGGTCCTCCGATCGTACACCTATTTATTTTCTTATTTTCCTACAAGTATCGAATGAATTAGAATATCGACGTTGTGGTGTCCAATCTCAAAGACAGAATCAACGTCGCCATTTACGATCGACACGTTATTAAATCCTACCTTATTGGTATGTTCCGTTATTGCGACCTTTCGTAGATCATCGTATACAATTCAGTGCCTTGCTTCACTAAGTACGGATTAACGATTGTAGCCGAGCTCTAAATCGCTTAGAAATTCTAAAATGCTGGCTCAAACGCAATAATACAAACAGTTTGAATGAAAAAACACCCTACAGCGTTTTGTGATTTCTTATTCTTCATCATAATGACATGTTCCTAATTCCTAATTGCTACTGGTATCATAAGTACAATAAACTCGCTTTACAATGAGCTTTATTCACGTGATGAAAACTCAATATAACATTAATAAGAGGAGTTAAAGCTGAATCGAGTTGAGCGAGTATTTACTCGTTCCTGGCTTCGATGAGACAATATCTTGGCGTGCTCTATTAGTAGCGTCAAAGATTCTATCCGCTATCCTTAGAAGGATAACAAAAAATAAACATGGACATAAAATATGGACAGTTGCTGCCGACATACTCGTACAAAACATACATGTAATGGTCATACAACATTACAATTTATAATGACTGACGAAAAAAAATTATAATCTAAAGACATGTATGTTGAATATGTAACTGTAACTGCTTCGGTTTATTTTCCAATACAGAGAGGTAGCCTACTATTTAAAAGTTAAAATTTGAATTTGGAACGGAATATGAGTTAAGTCCACCAATTAATATTACTTCTTTCATGTGTTGCTTATATCTCATCCCATCTAGCACGATTTCGCTACAAACTCCAATTAATATGTAGGAAACCGTCACGATGATTCATTAGGGAAGGATGGTTATATTTATATATCCGATAAGACGGGATGTTATCTGCGCGAACACAAACATGCTTACCACTTCGGCTTCCAATTTAATCCCGTGAAACAGCAAGATTTATGTTACATTGGATTTTTATAACTCGGTTTTAAGTGTAACCTAAATTCGTATCGTGTGTACCGTTGCATGTAAAAACGAAGAGTGGTTAACCGCCACCGATAGACAAAAACGGCCATTACACTCAGTACTATGTATAATGTAGAGTAATAGTTTATTAGTCTTTTAGTTACAAGATAACGTATTTGCGTTGTTGTATAATCTACTTTTTATATGTACGTATGTAAATTGTATTTTTCTTAAATTAATTCTCGCAATGACAGTACAGTTCATTTATTTATTACAATAAATGTTCCTGGCACGGATAAATTTAAACGAAGTCTTGAGCTTTTCGTGTTAAATGTAAATAGTCAAGAAATGCTTAGTTCCGAACAATTGTTTTATGCATACACATCAGACGCAGTGTGTGTTCTATCATTGGCGAGTGCAAACACCGGTAAAAGCCCGGCGGTATGAAGATAAAACAGTTCTCGCTGCTAAGATGGTGGCTGAAATAGCAGTTTTAAACTTCGCTGTTCGTTTATAGAAGAGGTATTCTATGGCAGCAACCTTGATTCAATTATTATAGTTATAAATACTAAATACATATATTCAGATGTATATAACTCCTTTCGTTGCTGTCTCTGACCGTTAATTGGTTTTGGCAACCAAAATTCTTGTAGGGAGAACAAAAGAAAAGTATGCAATTGGTAAATGGTCGATTCTTATACTCGTAAATTACAGATGTTATTTTAAGATGTCATCGTTTTACAGACATGCTATGTCGCAGTCGTCTCTCCCGGTGTAAATGTGGTTCAATGTAAGAATTTGAAGTAGGTACTATGTAATCTATGTTTTAAAAATGATCTGTTAATATTGTTTATATCACGTACACGAATTTTATATTGCCCGATATTTGTAGAGTTGGTAAATAAGATGTAATAAGATTTCTAAAAAACCCATACCAGTATTACCAGTAATGACAGTTCACGCCATAGAGCATCTACATAAATAGCTTAATAACAAAGTAACCATTTTACAAAATATAGTTCCGTTGAGAAGTTCAGTAACACCTTCAATATTTGCAATGCAATTCCGTTCTCATATTTACCAAGACAATGACCGCGCTCTGCATTTTACAGTAAGGTTGTTATAATGTATTGAGTTTAAGACTGATTGATTTTTAAAATATTTCATAAGAAGTTTGTATGTATACC
The DNA here is from genome assembly GCA_018246895.1 of Aspitha aspitha aspitha. Taxonomy (NCBI): domain Eukaryota; kingdom Metazoa; phylum Arthropoda; class Insecta; order Lepidoptera; family Hesperiidae; genus Aspitha; species Aspitha aspitha. The sequence goes on along the minus strand of DWGJ01002706.1, from coordinate 4,832 downwards.
TTTTCGGATATAAAGTCCTAAAATCACTTGTCGTCTTTCGTCCAGAAATAATTTCTCTAAGAATTTAATTTTACCCACATTTTGTCTATGGGATATTGTAATATTTACAAAACACCTGAATATGAATGCTGACCCGGCTGACACGTGCGCCTTTAAAATTTTTCTCGCACTAACAAGACCCTTGCTGTTTGAAATCGTCAATTCCGTGCCCACTTTAGGAGGCTATCGGGATTTCAAAATATTCCTAAAGACCGCTTTGAGAATCATATTTATTGAAATGCTAATTAATTTTCTCTTTCATCATCTAAACATTTCAAAGCAACAAGAATTTGTGATGCGAACAAATGCAAGAAATCAAACGAAATGTATTCAAAGAATCCCGTATGATTTTGGCATGCAACTGTTGATTCAAAAAGCATTAGACATGTTGATTCGAAGCATTACACAGTGGGTAAAAATTAGAAATGAACAGTAGCAGGCAATGTATATACTCGTAGACAACCGAAACTGATGAATTAATCTGGATATAAGAATATTTATAATAACTTTTGAAGAATACCTCCTTCCAAGTGAAAAAGTTAAATTTTCTTTGTTAAAAATGAAATTGTAAATAACGGCCATTATTTAGCTGCTGCGTGGGTGTTTACTTTATTGTATCTCGGACATTGTCTCAAATATATTTAATGAAGTATTTTCTGGGCTGTAAGCTATTAACTTCGTAGTAAAAGTATTATTGTGTGCGCAGGGGCATCACTAATTTCCGTTCTATTTATCTGTTTTATAATTTACTTTACTTAAATGAAGAGATGTAAACGCAAAAGATATTTATTAACCGTTATTGTTCTTGTGATAATTAATGGTGCTATTACGCCGTTTTCGTGACACCTTAGAATGTTTTTACTTATTATTCGCTGTTATTATGTTGATTTGCCAGGCACATAATGTGGGTAAACAATAAAATTGTACACTATTTTGAACTGAAAATATTTTATATACAGATTAAAATGAATGTGTATGAAATTCAATTGAATATAATGTTTACCTCAGTTGTTGGGCAAAGACGAAATATGAACACAATGAAATATATATTTAATGGATATTTATTTTACCAGTATGCTAAAAATATCTGCAATTCGGACTATTTTGTCAACGCTTTTTTGTCTTCCTCAGTGAAGCAAGTCTCCTCTCGTTATGAGGTATCCGGGCATAATTATACTATAATACCTGGGCCACCCCCTCACTTATCTTATTCTTATCGACCAGTAAATTCGTACTTTATATAAATAATTACATTTTTATACTAACTTTAAATTTAATATTATTAAACAAATATCGTAATGAAATATTAAAATACATGAAACGATTATAAATAATGCAATTCTCTTGAAACTAAATCGATTTACGCGTAGATATGTATAAGGAACATTTTATGAGCAGTAATAAAGTAAATTAAAACATGAGCAAAAAAATTCGGTAAACCGAAAAAAGAACATTTTGTTTCATATGAGAGAAGGGGCCGGGTCAGTCAGTCTCTGATAGATGAGTCTGTACAACGACTTTGCAGAGAGTATCCTTATGAGATAGGTATAGTCGTGACGGTATAAATAAAATTATTAAAAAAATAAGGGCATGAGTTAAAGGGTATAAAAATATAGGTTTTAGATTATTTCAATGTGAGCTACTCACGTGCAGTGAGTTCATATGCAAATTTCGAGCATGTGGCTGCTAAAATGCATCGCACATTGCATATCTATAACAGTGACGATGCATGCATTCCTTCGGTAGTGCGAATTGCAATAAACAATAAAGAGAACTACAAGAAACAGTTCGCTTGGATACTGCTGATACTATTTGCTATTATGATTGTTTTCACTTATTAATATTATGATATGATTAAATCCGAGCTGGAAAACATCTTTTACATCATTTTTTCAACTCTAATGTGATTACACTTATTTCGTAGTCCCCTAGACTGTAGAAAGTTAGTCAACCTGTACATACCGATAACCTCAATATTAAAAACAACTTAAAAATAAATAACACTTGTTCTGTTTAAGGGTTACAATGATAATCGTTTAATTGAGATACCGAATTTGGTATGGACCATAAACTGCGTCTCAATCGCCCTACACAAACTAAAATATTTGATCAAATATTCGACACAAAAGGTCGCTACTTAACGGCTTTCGAAATAATTCTCGTCCCATGTTTATCTATTTGTCGAACGTACATTTGTCACCTGGTGGCATATTTGTATGATGATAATAAGGTGCACTGTTTAGACACACTGCCTACTATAATGAAGTTGATTAAATTTGTCGTGCTCTTACTATTATTGGGTCACAGATCAAATGTAATAGCTGACTATACGATGACTATCTCAACCTATGCAATGTACGAGTATGTACTTACTGGTTACTGAATTGTGATAATATATGTATGTTGTGAAGAATTATGTTTTACTCTTGATTCAATCTTGAAAGTCAAATAGTTATGGGAGTATTCTAGAAAATCTTTAAATAGTGGTGTTCATTTCTTAACTATAGATACAAACTGAAAATGAAGCTTCTATGCAATCATCCACGCTGCATATTTAAGCCACATCTGACCCTAGATTTATAGACTTATTAATTCTAAACTATAATGCATTCCATTTATTTTTATTATTACGCAATAGTATCAATGTACCTACCGTCATTATTCAGGATCTTAAGACTTAGTGTGGTTCAACTCTTTTAATAGAATGTTTACATGTAATTATATTCTATATCGTCACGCCAGGTCCCTTGCGGGGTAGGCAGAAAGTAATAATAATAATATTATTTCGATTTATTAACGGGTTACAACAGAGTGTTCACGAACATTATAAAAGTATTTTTAATTACAAGCATTAAATAGTAGTTTTGTAGAGGAATGTTCTTAAAATAATTGCAGTAATGTGGCTGGCTGTGTTCAGGTCAACGTGCAGAGAAGAGGTCTAAGTTCAAACGAATGTCCGTGCGCAGTGGAGCGACTAATGCGGGTCAGGACTCGAGTCTTTGAGTACCGCATCTGATATAATACTCCCATTATTCTGATTACATTCTACAACACTCAACGCGTGCAGTTCATGCGTGTGTACTTTTACATAACTGTACTTTACCAGTTTTGTTGTACTATTTTGTTAGTTGCGTCAGAAATTGATCGCGGTTAGTACATCCTGCATCTGGTGTACTATTGTTATAGCTATCGATGTTAAAAAATGCTAACTTTTAGTAGATTTCGATAGAAAATAGAAAATGGAATTCCTTTAACCAATGACGGTGGCAATTTTTATTAAAATAGGGTTATACGTCTTACACAATTTATATCCCTAAGCACTGTAATTTGCTTTATTCTGTTGTATTGCTTGGATATCAACGTCGTCAGCGAACTAAACTTAACCTTCTTCGCATTTTGTAAGGAACCTGAATAAGCATTCGGCACACGAAATGCATATTTATCTCTATGTATCAGAGACCAAGCCACGGCGACATACACATGGGGTTCCAGTAAACAATAAATATCCGTTCAGGATACAATGTTTATTGTTGGCTTGAAAGATTCATAATCGAGTGGCGCCCTCGGAGATTTATTATTCGTGCGTTGAGTAATGTTCGCCACGATCGCTGCTCGGAGACGTGACATTTCGCACGGCCATCGATACTTCATTTTGAATCGTTACGCTTATATATTTGCTGACTATAAAATACTAGAAAGCCCTTTTCAAAATGATCAATAACACATCGAGCGATCCAATATCGATGCCCCACAGTCGTGTCAAACTTTATCTCCTTCATGATCGCTTCTCTTGTATTTCACCTTAGTTTGAATAACGACAGATAAATTTAATCAAGATTGTGTACAGACAGAAACATCCCTGCAACTGTTGGGTCTGTTTGGTCTACTGGTTCTGATTAAGACAAGAGGTTTGTTATAATGTTACATACAAATAAATACAAAGTATATGTTACAAGTAAAGAGAGACGCCTCTGTAAGTGATATCAGAGAGAGCTTTACTTTTGATTGTAATTAAATAAATATTATGTCTATCGGCTGCATTGTCTACTTAATAACATAACTATATTTGTAACCTAACAATAACATTTGTATTTGTGTCCGTGTTTGGAGACGACTTAATTGGGATATAGCGCCAAATATTCACGAATAAGCGCCAAATTCATGGTGTATATGCCGAGCGATTGCCAAAAATATGCGCCTTAATAAATTTGGATACGAATCCGAATCAAAACTGAATGGACTAACTACGTACTATGCTTCATTGCGATAGCATCAGTATTATACGATTTTAAATTACTATGAATTTCAACCGATATAATTTAGTTTATGTGCCGATTGTACCCAGGTGTGTATGAACAAGTACATTTTCGAAATGTTTACAATACAGGTTAATTGGGATTGTATGAGAACAACATTTCAAACAATACGTCTATATTTATTAGTATTATTTTGTTTAGGTTGAAGTATAGTTATATGATTATTAGTTGAAAGTTCGTGACTTATTTATCGACGCTTATGGTCATTAAACAACAATTGATTTATTAAATTCAATGTTTCTTCAGTACCATGAGGTACGGTTGTTTATTGAAGTCATTACTAGTACTTAAAGATCGTTCTATCAAAGGTCTATCTATGTGCACTTGCCTTAAGGGCACGCGTGCATTTACGCCTTAATTTATGTGTACATTGACTGCCCAGACCTTCTCTCCCGCATAACACTGAACGTTCCAAAAAATCGCACCCGGCATACACGCACAGCTATGTTCAACGTCCCCTTCCATCGAACCAAATAT
>DWGJ01002705.1:0-15032 GCA_018246895.1 Aspitha aspitha aspitha | reverse complement strand
ATTCTTTTATTCATTATAAGGTATATACATACACTCAATGAAGGTCATGTTTTAGTCATCGTACTTCGGCTTTGTGCACCCCTCAGGCTATAGTAGACCGGGAGTATAAAAAACCGGCGAAAAAAAACTCCCAGCACTCTTTTAGATAACAAATTTGGAATAAAGTTAGCCATGCTGCAGTTTGGCTACAGTCCGATGGCGAGCACACGTGACAGCCATCGTGTGTGTCAGTATCAGCCTGCTGTCATCATTTATATTAATATTTTCATAAGTCGCTTCCACCGAAGCACGGTACTCCGTTATATAATTTGTAATTTAATTAAACTTCAGTGGAGGCTTTTAAACTAAGTTCAAACCTTGCGAGTAACGGGTTATCGATCTTTATCTAAACCGATCCCGGTCGGGGCTTGTTACACGAGTTTCAGGACTCACATCAGAGAAGTGGATCGCTCGACACAAAAATTTTAGCCGTATACTGTTGTGATAGCAACTGTATATTAATTCGTTCAAAACCTAATCTTCATCAAATTACGTTGCAGCAAATCTTTAGGACATTTTTTTTCGTCTTTTATCTCGTATTACATAAAGTAAATGACTGGATTTGCAGCGACTGAGGCGGAGTAAGGTTTAGAATTTCAATGCAATAGAAAATGCCATTTCTTTGTGCGAATGAAAAGTTGTTTACTTAAGCTCCAGTAAATTAATTCGCACCAGCTGTATTTCGAACAGCTTATAATAATATTAATAATGAATAAGACTGCAAAAGTATATGTGTGTTAAGATGTAGTTACCGCAATGAGACAGGACGGTGGATTGGTGTTAGGTGGACCTCGGAGGAGCATCTGTTGAACTGCACCAAATATTAGAGAAAAATAACGCTAGACAGAAATTTTCAAGTAACGTTGGAGAAATTCGACTAATGGCGGCCACAAAACTATATAGTAGGCCAACAATGACGCTAATTAGAAGGTAAACAGATCACTACCATTATACAATCATGTTAATGATCATTTACTGATCATTAATCGCAACACATTATGTCGGTACCTACTGTTTATTTCCAATAAAGTTTCTGACACTTTGCATTAAAAATATGTGGAAACAAGAAAGTTGTGGCAGTTGCTGACAGTTGGAAGACGGCAGTTCTCAATTTAAAAACAGAACTTAGCACTCACCATCTCGTTAGTACCGAAACGAAAAGATGAAAATTTATACTCGACGAATATACAAAGTACGTGGTTAGCAGACGATTTATACATACGAGTATGTACATATTTAAACTTGATTAGCTTACTGTACGATTACAGTTGTTTGAACAGCGGAAACTGATATATCGATTTGCATAAGCTTTACAACTAAATCCGATCCCAAATGTATATTAATACGGCGGCAACGCGTCGTTACTGTTTATCTCGGAGATGGAATTACGAGTACGTACGACGAACACGACAAGTTGTATTTACATAACACCAGCCGCGGAGCGAGCAGCAGCCGGGCCTTTGGAGTTACCGCTGTATGTTCGCTGAACTATTACTATGTGTAGCTAATATTAAACACTGTTTTTTTTTCACTAATTTTGTTCCTCTACTGGAAAAGACCCGGATTTTCCCATAATAAAAAGGCCATAGTTCACCACGCTGCCGGGGTCTGAATTGGCCGAGTTTACACACCTCAGAGAACATTTTAAAAACTTTAAGGAGCATACCTTAAGGCTCGTACAAATACATATGTAAACAATGTTTTATGATTACATTTTAAGATAATATATATTTATTTATATATACACAGACATATATCACTATCTCACATTGATAAATCGGAGCAATATACCTATCGCGACCAACGAGAGATTACGGTGCTATCTACATAATACTGTCGATAACATACAAAGATACAAACATATTACATACCTGCACTAGTCACTGATTTTTATTGTTCAACTGAATTGTGATATATTTCAACAATATCAGTATGTATTAGCCAGTTTGGGAAGTTACGACTATCTTGTATTAGACAGAAATTTACTCAAAACTTTTGTTTACAGTATTAAATAAACTGAAATAAAATTGCACATAATATTGAGAGTCCCAACCATAGTCTTGCGATAAAGCACCCGAGAGGTTGACTTTCCTATGTGGACTCTTAAAAGAATAAATTCTGTGACCAAAACAACACTGGCCTCAATCGCACGAGACAGCCCACTTCGTAACCCTCCGGGAGCGGTCCCGGAACCGCAACAGCATACACGTGTGCGCCGCTTAGGAATTGCTGCTTCAGCCGCGGGCCGCGCGCCGCTGTCCTCCTAGCTCGGGACGTAGCCATCGTATAAACACAAATCCCTCAGGAGCGTCCTGGAAGCAACATCTAGAGAACGAGCGTCATACGGTCGGGCCTCGTGCTGTCTCACAGACGCCTCCAGAAAGAGCAGCTGTCGAGTTAACAATAGTAATTATAGACGACGTCGCAGCCCATAGCTGGCACGCAGCAGCGGTCCTACGCCGGCGCCCTCTGACATTAATAATCAAAATCATCGTAACGAAACTCTTGCGTTTCACGCAAATTCAGTTCGACTTTGCCGAGTAAATTGACGCTCAACATTTGGAGGGTAATGGGACTTCGGCTCTTAACGCGCCTCCACGATTATTGACGGCGGCACTAATTATGAAGTCAGGCTTTATACGATTTAACTGATAAATTTTCTTAATAATGTGATCATTACAGAACAATTTGAAAGCTTTAAGGAGTAATTAACTTGAACTAATAATGTTATGGAAGGTGTACAATTTCTAATGTATTGTATGAAGAACGCCATCATTTGTTTCAAAGGTAAATACCTTGTTTCGTTTGAAACATGTTATAGGAAAGTATTAAAATATGAAGCGGTACAATTTAGCCAAGCATCGCAGATTAGAAAGGTCTGAAGTAGATAATTACTATTATAATACATACATACAGACATACATACACATCGTCACCCCAGGTCCCTAACGGGTTAGGCAGGCCGCAGCGAGTGCCAAATATCTTTGTCCTTACCTTAACCTGCCGTGCTTCATCTACATTCTTCATTATTATAATATTAGATAGTACAGTAGATACTAAGCCATAACATATGAAGTAATGTAAAAAATTATATACGAGTAGGTATCATGTATTTAAATGAAACATTTTGTCGGTAGCAGTAAAAGTTTCGTATATCAATTTATCAATTAACCAATTTATTGAAACGATTCGATAATTTATCTCAATTTCGGCCCGCGTACGCTCAGAGGGGTTCATTAAGATTATTGGTTAACGAGGTATCTACTTGAAAGCCTTGAAACAGTTAATTCGGTTATTTCAACTTTGATTTTTGAAAAGACCCGCTGACGTGGCGACGAACCAACAGTGAAATTTTAAGTAAAGTGGGTCTTCGGAAAAATCCTGTATAAGATTTATGTGATGTAAAATACTCTACTCGTAGTATATCCACGTCGGCACAACACAATCCGAAGACACTTAAATATAATTGTGTAAATAGATTTTTCAGTATCATATTTGAACATTAGTCAGATAGTACGGTATTCATGCAAATAAACAGGTTTAATTTGATTTGATTTGGTTTGATTCGATTTGGTTTGATTTGATTCGGTATGAATTGATTTGAGGTGATTGTTAGAAAATAGATAACACTGGCAGGCAACAAACCACTAAAGTTCCTATAAAGTGAAGTGAGATCGAAGACAGCTTACGTCACGTTATTATCATTATGAATATTGGTCTTGGAAAAGTCGAATATTACTTTTGTTTCATTTTCAACATCTCTTTCTGTAGCTCCTTCTGGAGTTGATAAAAAAATGTACAGTTAAAGGAAAACTAAAGATAATTTGGCTCCAGTTAGTAATCACGCGAGACCGTAACGAGGCTTTGACTTTAAGTAGGTACTGGCGGATGATCAGTAACGCTGCCAATGAATTTCAGTCTTTGACACGTAACAGACAAAATTATCTAGACAGCTAGAACTGAAGCTCCAATTTCGAGTTAATTAATTGTAAATGACTTCAGCTACGTCACACTGTCGCAAGAAAACTGTATACTTTAAAACTAAAGTAGAAGTACCTTAGCTAATGATACTTATTAATAAAAAGAATACTAAGATTTTATTCAAAATATCTGTATATAAAATAACAGCCAACAGTGTGTCTGTCTCTGCATGGAAACAACACGTTCTTGAAAAGTATACTACTACATATAACCAAAAAGTTGGCAATCACTTACAAAATAAGCAGTTTAGATTAAAAATATAAAGTTGAATTATAGAAATAGACTTCTAAAATGCAATTTAATTTGATTAAAATCATGACTTTGTGCAAAACTAAGTAAACTCTATCATTTTATTCATGTAATACATAAATATTGCCCGTAACCTTACTTCGGAGTAGTTTTAAGAATGACGCAAACCAGAGCCAATATTAAATATCCGTAGAAGTTTCAGCCAACGTAGTGGAAAGATCCTGAAGAGGATAATCTTATACTCGCTTCCTGAAAACACCGAAGGGAACTGAACGGGTCAAGCAGTTAGTAGTTTAATAGTGGTTGAAGTGGCGACGCGAATAATTGTGCATAATTACGGGAACTCGTTTAGACTCTCACAAAGTAAGAAGTTCCACCGGAGCTCTCGTCTCGGGAGGTGAGAGGCGAAGCTAAAGGTAAAGTTAAATAGAGTAAAATTTAACTCGGCTACTAATTTAGAATAGGGCAAAGGAACAGTTGTTTAATACAGATGTATCATTACTTTGCCTTCTTATTAACTGCTGCTTGGACATTGAAGGTAAGTAAATACGATTGACATAATATAAGCAGATACAATAAGTATGTAATAGTTATAAAAATCCGTTATTGTCCTTAGTCAGTTATTGCTCTCTTTTATTAGTCGATTTTCCTGTCACGATATTTAGACCTCAATTTCTGTGACAAGCGCCTGCCGCGCCCCGGAATGCTCTCCCGGCACCGGTAGTTTGTCCACCCGGTACAGCGTCGGACAAGTTAGCACCTACATCATTAACTTAGTTTATTTACATAGTTTTGTGTTAATTTTTTGTTTAACTGTATTTCTATACACTTCAGTTTTTTTTATTCACATAAAAGCTGCAAAAGAAGCCAGTTTCAAAGGCCAGTGCTTTATGTTCGTACATTCCAGTAAAAAAATTAAACTGATCCGTACATGAGAAATAAAAATGTGAGCAACAAAAAGAAAACTTGAAAACCGCAAGAATTCGGACGGTCGAAGAAAATCGCATGAAAGATCGTCCCATTTCGAGAATTTCAAAACTTTGCAAACTTGAATTTATGCTATGTGAGTAAATTTTAAGTGGGTTTAAGTTGGCTGCATCGAGCCAGTTTCCACGGGCGGGTAAGGGTCAAATGTTTTAAGAAAAAAAACTTTTATGCTTTTTACTTTGAGCCGCTTCGACAATTCTGTATTATACACAAACAGTAACGCAGATTCAAAAACTCCGTTGGTAATTACGTCGATGCAGTTCCATGACCATACTTAAGTATACGGGGGTGCGACTGGCGTGGAACCCTTCCTGTACTCAAAACATCGAACAGGACAAAAATAAAGAAGAGATCATTGCGATTTTTCTCTACCTACAAAATTCAATACAATGCTAGTAAGCGACGTCACTCTTCAAATTATGATTTCTTAGGCTCCTGCAGTAAATAATAGCAACAAACTGCGGCCGGTCGCTTTGCGCGTAGTGTTTCTAACGGCGAAAACACGAAAGATTGTTACAATAATTGCGTAGAAATAACCACAGGCCGGTTTAAGTGCTTAACCCCATTCACCGAACATAGCTCGCTATTTTTATAAGCTCAAAAATAATATCACTGAGTCCGTAGGAAAAAAGATCTGTCCAACTCTACCAAGACAATACTCAGCGTTTCAAGTGTAATAAATTTGCTCCGAATTGTAGGTTGCGGGCCCGGTCCGGCCCGGTCCGCGGACTGTATCATAATGACGTCGGGAAAATAGAGCAATTACACACTTTCCAGTTCCCCGGGGACTTTTACACAATATTGAGAACAAACGCTGCTCGGGACGTATAGCTACTGCAACTGACCGACCGCTACTTTGGTCCGACGATACAACGCTCATAACGTGTAACCGCAGAAATAAGTGATTGTTTCTACTGTACACTGTGATTACCAGACTAGATACATCTTACATAATGCCACTTGCTGTATTAGTCATTTCAATAACTAATAACAATATATAGAGCCCTTTACAAATGTACGCTCGCCGTCACGTGCGTGTTACTTTTGGAACTCTACTTTCAGGGTTTCTTTTTTCCTCTAACCGTTCTTTCTACACCGAACTACGTACTAAAGCTATTTCCGTGGCCGGTTATAAATAGGCCTAAACTTTCTATAATTATAAATTATTTAGTTAAATTATATTGTGCCATGATAATATATGAATGTGGATGAAGTCCGCCAGGTTTGTATGGACGGAGATAGTTGGCACTCAGTGCTTTCTGCCGACCCCGTTAGAACCTTGCGTGATGGTTTTAAAATAGTCTATTTAGTTTAACTTACTTAATCCCTTATTCCTATATATGTATGTACCTATGTATTTGCTTGAATAATTCCATCAATGCCATATAACGGAAATTCTTTTAAGAAACAATTACCACGAAAATTATACTTACGAGTACAAATAAGTTATCAAAACCCAGAGCAGAAAAAAATACTGAAGATTATTGAGTTGGGAGCCCGAGTTGGAGCGATGTTTGAGGCAACCTAAGTCCAGCAGTGGGCTTCAATAATGAATATCAAGAGGCTGATATCGGATGGCCGAACCATTGTGACGTCACTGCGATAGAAATATCGTAGTCCGTGTGGTCGCGGCCTAACGCGGTCCTGTAATAACAATAATGAATGCCGCGTAAGGGAGGCAATTAACATAATATCGTTACAAGCGCGGCATCAGCTCTCCGACAGCACACGACCTAATGCAATTAGCTTCAGTACAGTTTCAGAGTACAATGTAAGTATGTACATGCAGACACTTATGTGTGTATGGATTACATGTGAGTCCGTCAACACCAACGTTCCTGCCGCTGCGGTCGGGCTTGCTAATGGTAATACAAACAGTAATGTTCTATCCTATTTTTTTGTAATTTTCGTATATTTCTACGAAAGTAGTCTGCTATCATTCAATGTGATATTATGTTATATAATAATATGTATAAAACCAATGTGATAATATTATACTTGTAGTTTGACTATGAAGTTCAACCAATTTTTACACTTGTACCTAATTGATTATTTTGTAAACTCTACCTTTTAACGTCATGTAGAGTTCTATGAATAAAATCTTGTATTTCACATAATGGAAATATTTTACACGTCGCCTCCGATTACAATTATCAAATATGCCAAATATTTTCCATAAACAATATTTGTGAACTATCAAAAAACTTGTCAACTACATTTCAATCGTACCGTAATCATTTGCAACAACAAGAACAAACTCTCGGACACGGCAACTTACGCCGTTCAATACATTATTCTTAAAATCAGGTAAATAAAACAAAGACAATCTAATTACACAAGTGCAGGTCACAAATCTGACGTTTGACAGTGAAGCTGTCAGATTCCAACAAAACGCGGCGAAAGTTTAACATTTTCCACTTTATTTTCACACAATCGCGTCGAAACGGAAATATGGGAAGCTATTATTAGGCCTGGCAATATTATAATGCCCGAGTATTTGTTGATATAACGATGCGATAGCGTAATTCTTGCAACCGACAAAGTGTAAACTGATGACTCACAGAGTTTACTATAAAACTTTTGAGAGTGTATAGAGAGAGGGAACTGTTGTAGAGGATGCATTGTAGGGACTCACCTCAGTCAACAACGGAGGGTCGTATTCTTGCGGCCGCGACGGCACGATGAGGTTAGTTCGGCGAGCGCGCGACGGAGCCTCTCGGTGACGTGGTTCCCGCTCGGAGGCCGGGCGCCGACTGCCCGCGTCGATCGATACATCGGCCATTGCTGCGTCGCGTTCCGTTTACACCAATTCCGAATTCGAATTATACGAGTACGAGTGTGCTCGATTTTTTAATGCAAATTGGGTCGCAGCGGGATTTATGTCACATTATATTACATAATCTACGAAGTCGCTAAAGACTGTGCTGCAACTACACGAGTATATGAAACATCTCGAGCACGGCCCAGACGCGTCACGATGCTGTTAACTTTGGAAAGCCTTCGACAAAATTCAAAATACTTTTTCCTTATTATTTTCTTAACGTTCGTAGCAATCAATTTTAGATACATTCGTTAGATCCTGGTATATTAACGTTTTTTGTCGACGGAAATTAATTTTATCTCACTGTTATACAAGATAAAAATGTATATTCATAAAACGGAAACTTTATTACAAAGTTGTTTGAAACTCTACTGTATATGGTACCTTTCGCAAGTGTTGATAATTGAAGAACTTGAAACCTACCAACTTACCTCATTTTAATCAGTTAAAAATAATCCACAGAAGATCTCAACTCACTTATAAAATAATAGAAACTCATGAACAAAACTTTCTCGGTAGAGTTCGCGAAGTTTTTCCGATTCTATTTGCTTCAGTTGAACATAATTACCGGCAGTAAAACTCCCGCCTCTCGTGTTAGAGACAACTGCCTTAACTACGTTCTACTCGATCCTGTAACTCGATATACATATAACAACTGTTACTACGGAAATATTAACTACATGTTTAGATTATTTCATGGATTTGAATCTTAAATTTGGTTGTTTTATGATATTTCACGAGGGTTATTTATTTTTATAATATTTTAAAGGGATTTTCATACATGCTTTGGTAGTGGCTGTATACAAAGAGTTGTTAGAGCCTAATTTTTATCGAAACTTTATTAACTGTATTTAACTTTAAATTTCATGACATGTTCAGCTCGACCTTAAGTAATTAACTATTCTAATTTCTCGACAGAAACGAAGTTAAAGTGATTTGAAAAATTGTTAGTATAATAAACACATTTTATATTAACCAGATATTACTGTGTTGAATCTTGACGAGATGTTGCTCGCCGCAAAAATGAAAGATAATGAAGACAAGTGACGTCAGCACCGCGCTGCCGCTCTACCGACGAGAGCGGTACGCACGCCGCTCTAGATATCCGCCCAAACTAATTACCTACATACATTTCCCGGCATTATTGCAGGCAGAGGTCACTCGGAGCCATTCATCAAGAGCCGAGAGACTCTACATTCTGCTCTACATGCCGCACCCGCCCCTGCGCTATTGTTCAAGATCTTTCTTATGACATAATTCTATTCTTTTTCTTATTAATTAGTGTCTTATGGAGGATAGGATCTTGCTACTTTCAACTTCAGAATTCCATCAGTAACTATTTTTGTGCTCTTTACTTACGTGTGTTACCTAGAATATATTTTTCTCATTCATATAATCAATGTCGGAGTCAGGGTCTATCAGAAAAGAAAATGTCTGGATATTTCCGCCAGCGGTTGTGAACGCAGGCTTCCATGTCCGGTAGCTCGCATAGCTGTTATAGTGCGATAGCCAGCGACGTCTACTGGTGAGAACAAGAAAAGCGATTAAAAAGTGTAAATGAAAAGTTGTCGAAAATTAGAGACAAACAAATATTGTAATCGCATAATTCAATAAGCACCTGGCGCCGCGACTGTACCGCCGGCCTTTTGTTCCAATTTAAACCGTCTAACACTTTTGTTACCGATTTTTCTCTTTTCAGCTTCATCCAATTAAGACACTTGTTTTCGAGTCTCTGGAGCATTCATCAGTGCCTTTGCTTTCGTGATAAGGAGAACAAGTATTTATGAATATTTCATTTAATAATTATCCGTAGTTTTCATGACTAGTTGCTAGCAACAGCCTTTATACGCGCTAAAACTTTAATATTACCGTAAATATGTTGTATGTTCTGTAATATCCGTAAGTGTTACTAATTATATGGGGATGAAATTAAAATAAAAAAATGTCTGTATTCGTCTGTACTAAACAACCAGTAAGCAAAAACGTTAGTAGTTCTGGCCTAAAATAATCTGTTGCAATAAGAATAGATCTAAACTTTACAGCATAAGGTTTACAGCTGATTGCTTGTGGAAATATGTGGTTCCATGACGATATCGACCAAGCTTCCCCTCAGCTGCTGCCGGAGTCTGCTTGCTGCTCGCTTCAGCGTGACGGCGCCGGCTCGCTGCGGGGGAGCCATTTTGAATTTTATACCGACTTTAATACGAGACTATAATAATATTGTTTGTAAGCATCGTGCATTCAAACAAAAAGTGTTCCTAAAACAGTCACGTCATTTAATTCAATAGTAGTCAGTGTAGTTATATATAGTTATATTTATTTAGTTAGTTTTTATTCTGTCTTCCAATCGCATAAAGAACAAATACCGTAACAGCAAGTTAAAGCATATTTAATTTATTTTTCTTTTTATCGTAATATTTACTGTTCTTATTTTACTTTTTTACTGTTGTTCAAAATCGTTTTTTAAAAAACATGTCTGAGTCAACAATTCCAACATCGCGGCCCCTACAAGCATATCTCATCAGGAAGTTCCAAGACTGGACCCCCCGGGCGCCCGCCGTGTCGGAGCGGACCAAGCGGTCCGTCACTCTGCGGTGGCTGCAAGACGAACCTTTCGGGTTTCTTCAGGAGCATCTGCTGTACACGATTCAAAGAAAGGATAAGATACCGCCCTGGGTGACCGTGTACAGGTACTGTGTGTGATGACTACAGCTGTACGCTTTACTTAATAGTAGGAATAGTTAAATATTTTATTAACCCAAAAGAGAAACATTTGATAAATGAACATTTAAGTAATAACACGAGTTTACTTGACCTTTAGATCTGAATAATGTTCTTCGTTTTGTAAATTGGAAAGGAAGGATTGAAAAAAACCACAAATATTTTGTCTGACTGTTGTAGGTTCTAAATATCAAATACATTTTTTTTTAATTTTGCGACACAAAAATTAAAGAAAAATGTTTCATTTAATCAACATTCGAAATTTAAAAACAACGACACAGAAGCTTTAATTGTATGTTTCTATCTCCACGTAAGTAGAGTCGCATGAACGCTTCTGTAGCTGGTAGTACGCTAGTCACTGGGAACATCTCGGATAGTGCGCGGCGCGGACAAGGAAAACAAAAGGAAATAACTCAAAAGTAATTTCAAGGTTGTCATAAAAACAGAAACGACTGTTTAATAATGAGGAAGTCCCGACTCGAGAACTGGCAACATTAACGTTTAACGGCAACAATAAAACAAACGGAATCCGTAAAACCATAATTACAGCAAACTTTGGGCGCCCGCGCCCCGTGCCGCGCCGCGCCCCTCTCAAGTTATTATACTCATCCAGCGCTACACGCAGCGGCCAATACATTTTAGCTTAAACAAGTATTTCTAAAGCGATGAAGCTTTTTATCTTAAGCCGTAAAAGGAAATTGTCATTAAATACACCAGTACATGTATTTAAATTTATAACACGTATATTTATAATATTTTTGACGCATTTTTAACATTTACTATTTAGAAATTCCCTGGCGAGGAAAGTCATAGACATTCTTACATTTGTAGTTGGTTTATTTTGTTCAATTTCTTTCATTACATACCTACATATATAAGCCACGTTGTCGCAATGGATTGTTGTTACCATCATACGTTTGCATGGGATTTCTATAGGGATACAATCTGATCATCGATCGTATATAATAAAGCTAATAAATTTTAAACCAATTGTATCTATTGCAGTGGCGGTAAAACAACAAAATCAATAGAGGATCTAGCTCCGAGCCATCCGCATAAATTTCGACTTCGCGTCATTCTCAAATCTACAGCAGTTTCTTCTTTGGCGGAAGCAGCCATCAAACATCACGGTGACGAAGACAACGTCTACCACTTTATGGAATCTATGGAAAATGTAACAATAGAAGATAATAATAGTGACATTTCCAAGGAAACGACAAAACAAGAATCCAATGAATCGGTGAACGATATTTCCAATGGAATAAATACAACTTCTAAAGAGATCGGAGAACATTCAGGAGAATTTACTGCAGACAACATAAATACTACCGTTTGCAATGTGGATCTGAAACAAAATGGCAAATCATCCGCTACCACAGAAAGGTAAACACGTCTGGAACTTTCTAGACGAGCCGCAGCCCTCCAGGCCGTAGCAGCCTCTCTTCCCTCGGCCTGCCTGGGCAACGCTGCGATTGTTCAAAAAAATGACTTTGTTCCTAACATGTCAGTCAAGAAGTTAGTTCCAAAGCCCTCTTGTGATTCTTAATAATCTGACCCTCTCGTGAATACACCACATTGTGTCGTGGATATACGATTAGATGAGTTTCAAAAAGTTAAAAGGTTTCAACCTTTATTCCCTTTCTGACATATAGTAAATGTAAACAATAACAATAGCTACAAACGAAAAAACATAAAAAGAAGTTATTACACCAACACGTTAATGAATACACATGTTTATGTTATTAACTTACGATTATCTAAAAATTGTCCGAAACCTCAAGTTCTCTAAACGTAGTAACTGTCTAAAACCGTCAACATACAACATACTAACACAAGTGGTCGACTACCGCTCAATCTGGCGTCTCTACCGACACCTCGGCTCAATTATATCATTCAAATTATACAAAGGACAAGAGAATTTACAAAACATAAACGAAAAAAATCTAAATTTAATGACAGTTACAGCCTCCGTTCAGAAATACTCTTCATTATAAAGCGAAGGACACCGGAAGTAGAGTATCGGTTTGTCATCCTTTGGCAGCGGTTACGATCAAGAGGCTTCTTAGTTACGTTTCATTACAAATGAAATCACTTAATTGGTATGAGAACTTCGTAAAGAACCGTAAAATATTGTTAAAATATTTTTATGAAATAAAATAAAAATTTGAAAAAACTGTTGTGATAACAGCACAGCGGATAGAAAAAGGCGGTGATGTTGTTGAGAGGATGTGATGATATTCGTTCAGTCAACATTACTTATGTTAAATTATCCTATCGACTCAACGTCCCGAATCATGCAACAATGTCATCAAATACATATAAAATCGCTAAAAGACAATTCTGCATTCTGAAGAATTATGGATAAATCGACAAGAGTATTACAGCGGAAATGTTATCACCGATACACCGTGATTGCTATTTCAGATCCGAAGGCCTCAACGCATCTCCCAGATGGTTAGAATCGCGGTGGTCTGACGAAACTTGGACGAGCACCGACACGGACGGTACCTCCGCCACGTGCTTCTGTATGGCGGTCCGCTGCGGCTACTTCAAACAGGTGCCAGTATTTTGAGATCCTTTAAGAACTATGTTTTACAATCCGTCACGAAATTACGGAGAAACGGCACTCCCTATAAGAGGACAATTGTACTTTATAAATCATGACAAGTGTACTTTATAAATCACTTAATATCCTGTTGATCGACCTGATGTATCAAACCCATCCAGGCCATCCACAATCGATGAAGATTAATATCGCATCCCTGGCGAACCAGTCACCGATGGCGAATCTGTATTGCGAAGTTTCAGGTCCAAAAGAGGTATTGTAGCAATACGTAGTCTCCTCAATTATAGTGCTGGGGCTGTATGAAATCGCTAGAAAACTTAAAGTATATGCGTCCAAACGCGAGTAGTATACTAAACGCTTACACAGGGGAGCCGCACCGAACGAGAAGAGATTTTAAATAAATATCAGCAGCAGTTCCAGTAGTTCATATCGCTCGTAATATCTAAATCCATTAAGTATTTAATCCATTTTCCGAGAGCGGAAATGGAACGAGGTTAATGATGTCGACAGCCGAATAATTGACCGAATGATAGCATTAAAGAGCGCAGATAACAGCTGATTTAACTTTGCACTCGCATTCCAAACTTCACTTTATATGCGGCAAACCGGAACCATCTACAATTTATCATTTTAAATTCACTTCCCCAGAGACCTTCCACGAATAGTCGCTGATTTCGCTTTGCTAATTTATGATCACTTTAATCGGATTCTATTTAGTTCCAGAGCTTAACTGAAGCCTAGTCAAAAAATGCATCAAAATGAAATGTTACATGTTATCATTACATCAAATACGTCAAAAGTCGCAGCTCCGCGATGGGTCGGCCCAACTTGTAGGTGCCCGGTTATGACCAAATTTTATATTTTCATAACTTAGTCGTCAAAGTCAAAGGGGGACGCTCGGGACAATTCCCCACGAGCGGTTACATTCATTTTGCAAATCGTTTACGAGCTGCGAGCGCGGAGGCCGCAGCGCTCCATCCGCATGCAATACGCGTCATCTTTTTAATGTATTCGATTTGATTTTAGGCCCAAATAATGTTAGAGGAACGTCCAATACTGATCGACGCCATCAATTCCCACAACGGACTCACGCCGCTCGCCACCGCCGTCCGGAAAGGTACTCTACCCGATATTACCGCCAACATAACACTACCAAAATGAGACTTAACTACTCGTACTTATAATACACTGAACAAGATTGTAATAAGTTGTTAAATATCGATGTAATATCGCGGACTTGCAACGTTTCAACTACCAAAAATACAGAATTTAAATACATTAGATTTTGTTTGAATCTGTCTCCCTAAGTTATAAAATTTGAATAATATAAAGATTTATCAATTTGTTTATGATGGTTGCCATAAAATTAGACTACGAATTCAACACGTGGCCGTCAATTGTATTCCATTAGAAAATCAGAATATTCCGTGTATCGTATAACAGCAGCGTGTTTACCGGCGTGTATGCACGAAGAGAGAGATGAATATAGATGAAGCACGGCAGGTTTGTGAGGACAGAGATATTTGGCACGCGCTGCGCCCTACCTGTTAGGGACCTGACGTGACGATATAAATAAATAAATAAATAACTAGGGACATTTCCACACGCGGCTGCCTGATCCCAAATTAGGCAATTTAATGCCTGTGTTATGGTGACCGGACAGCTGAT
>DWGJ01002704.1:0-15035 GCA_018246895.1 Aspitha aspitha aspitha | reverse complement strand
AGCAAAGTGCAAAGAGAATATGGACCATGAATTCCTTAAGAGAATAGAGGGGAATGGTCAACAATCTGGCGCCCAGTAATTAGCCCGGGGAAACGG
This sequence comes from Aspitha aspitha aspitha, assembly GCA_018246895.1. Lineage (NCBI taxonomy): Eukaryota > Metazoa > Arthropoda > Insecta > Lepidoptera > Hesperiidae > Aspitha > Aspitha aspitha. The sequence goes on along the minus strand of DWGJ01002704.1, from coordinate 14,939 downwards.
GAAACGGGAACGTCGATATAGAGATGATTTAACTGTATCGGGAAAAATTTGTAGGCTAAAAAAACATTTTAAAGCTGAAGTAGAAAACATTACTAGAGCGTATTTTATGTAAATTTACATTTATGTAACATAATATGTATAAAGGTTACATTAGAATATACAGGTCAGAAAGAATAAAGACAAAAAGAGAAGAACTAGCGCAGAGGTTAGTGGTCCCCAGAACACAAAAAGAGAACAAAAATATAAGAATCTTATAATAGTGAATTGTGCTGGACCGCAAAGCTCATATACCCTTGTTCCGCAGTGCTATTCTGTCGCTATATATTACGGTCCACTGCGACAGCAAAAGCCACAAACTGCCTGTTATTGCACCTAGTTCTATAAACACTCACTTACTACGCGCACTGTCTGCGGAAACGCATTGTTAATACGTTAAACCATGTCATAGTTACTGTAAGACAGATACAAGATAAACAGTGACAAAAATTTCTGCGTCTAGCATAAAAACTGTCTAGTTTCATACAATTAAACCAGCCAACTGTGAGTATTGTAAGTAATGTCCTGTCTACGCCGTTTGAATATCGATATCGTTCGCGTAGTGAATAGTTACTGCGAAGCGTAGCTGCGGTGCTTTTTGCAACGTAGTGTTTTATTTTAATATCGTCGGAAAGCTCACACAAGCCTGACTTACCTCGCTAGGTATACCATACGCTATTGCAACCAGACATTTTAAAATACCTATTTAAATAATACACTAACACATGGAACAAATATTCATTGTCTTCACACAAATATTTAATTGTGGTTAAAAATGGAGCACGGCCCAGAAACCAACTTTAATTATCTTTGAATTATCGAGACAATAGGAGTATTGTACTCGATGTTATTATTGCACTTGGAGGAATATTTGATACGTTCTTTTAGATATGCAACATTGATTAATGAAAAAGGTTTGACCACTTCCTCATTAAAACTAATTAGTAATACAAACCAGGTCCAATGATATTAATACGTTTCGCGTTTCTTATCGCGCACTTTACTAATACCTACATATTTTAATACTGCGCACCCGTATGATTGTTTGAAATGGCTAATTCTTATTAACACCTTATACTAACTGAATTGACACTAACAATCTCTACAGCCCTGTTGGGAGTCGGTTACAGACGTCCATGGGCGGTAGCCACTTGTGACTGCTGCCTGCTCGTTTGCTACTCTATTCAAATAACTAAAAAAAAAGTGGCGTACCTAAAAAATGGAGCACGCTGGTGTCGTCGTCAGTGAACCAGTCGGTGCCGTCGATGCGTTCGGCGTAGTGAGCGGACACCAGACAGCGCAGCACCGCCGCGTTGCCCGCCATCACGTACTCGTCCGGCACGCGCACCTCCCACGGTGCGTTCACAACTGACAGAAAAAAATTGAGATAAAGCTATAACGTAAACGATTAAACATATTAACGTAAGCACGGCAGGTTTGTAAGGACAGAGATATTTGGCACTCGCTGCTTTCTGCCTACCGCATTAGGGGCCTAGCGTGACGATATGTATTTATGTAAACAAACGTGGTTAAGATCTATATATCGTAAACCAACGCCGTAGTTTTGGCGAATTCCATGCTTAGTCTAGACTGTTTCACGGTATTAGATCGTAGCACACTTTACGAACTCGAATTAACTATATTATAGTATCTTTATGTTTTGTGTTCGCTTGTTTTCCTTTTGTTTTTTTTAAATCTTTATTTTGTAGTTAATATACCTGTATATTATTGTCACCTTATTTAGTCTTGTGGGTGTACGCTGTTGTCTTTCTCTCTGTAATGTAATTTGTGTTGTGTACGTTTCCGCGAATAATGTTTTATTGTTATTATTACATAGCATACGACGGTGTATGTAGCACCCCTCCCGCAATGACTACCAACACATGTTTCCCCCCGAAACATAGCGCCCTTCGGGTTATAGCCGCCACAAAGGGATAGTTGCAAACATGGATTTCCGCAAAGTAACGCTTGATACAATCAACTATCTGATAAAGGAAACTGAATAATGCACTAACGTATTTCGTTAAAAGGGATTTCTATTTGCAGTAACAATTTGCACTGCAACGTGATCGTGGTACAAAACGGTCGTTAGTCTGGAAGAATTTGCAATTAGTGTACATTGCTAACTACTTTAATTTGTATGCGGGGTATAGTTCGATTCTTTTCGAACAATATTATTTAATATTAAATTATATTTAATGTTATAATTAACTATATAACATTATAACTATATAATAACTTAAGATTATGTACGTGATTGCGCGTGGATGTTTAGCAAATTTCTTCTTAATACATCTTATTGTACAATGTACAATGATGATGAAAAATATACGAATATTGACGTTTGGGGAACAGAATTATAAGGTCCTAAGTTTTCGCGTCGTTATGTAAAACTAGTTTAGTAGGTTACTATGTGCATTTAAAAGGTCTTTTACTTTTTAACGTGGAGACATATAAACCTAGTTCGGTTGTCGATAGAAAACCCTCTTAAATCACGATTGTTGGCTTAACACGTGTTTTGATGTAGAGCCGCAAAACCCTTGTTATATAAATTGGCGCCCGAATGACCACTCCATACCGTCCTCTTGTGATTTACGTCCTTTACCTACACCTGAGGTTTTTTGCGAGTTCTGTGATTTAGTAAGGAATATCTTTATGAAGGCGGTATATCTCAGGATTTATGTTTGAAATGCCCTCAAGCTTAATCTCTTTGCTTAAAAGATTGAAACATATTCCATTCAGCTCGTTTAAATTGAAATATAATTACTACATTACTCTAACAAACTTTCTACTTTGAATATTCAGAGGCTTTGTATAAAACTGGACAATTTTAACTTTTGTATTTTCTGAAACTCATTCTTTGCTTTCCGAGAAATGTCAAATGTTTATTATTATATCTTTATTTCTAAAATATATATTAAATAGAAGAAGAAGAGCCATAGAAGCATTCCACAGATGTATGTACTTATGAAAACCACTCTCAAAAGGAATTAAAAATATATGTCTTCTGTTTATATTAGTACAAATTATTCCACCATAATGATCCGAATTATTTTTTATCAACAACACATGGGAATGAAGTGCAAATGGAAGCGAACCTTGGAATGATATTTCTACTTCTGTTCAGCATCATAATTGGAACTATTCGTAACGTAATTCCGACTCTCCGATCCTTACAAAAAACCTTTCTAGATTGCGTTGACTATTTATCGAATTTGCACATTATATAATTTGATTATGTTAATAGTGTAAGAAAGATTGTTTCAAACGTACCAGCGTGTACATGAATATTTTTGGAGAGTAGAGCGTGCCCGTTGGTAATTTTTAATCTGCACCTATAGGTGGTGGCGTGCACGTCCCTTCTGTAGTGATCGGCTGGAAAGGGAGGAAATTCTAAGGAGCCGTTCGAGAGGATCCTTCGTAGGCCGGCGAGGGGCGACACCGGCGCGTTGTCGGCTAGTAACCAGTCCAGCTGCAACAAAAAATGCAAAAAGTGAAACAAAACAAATATACAAGCGCGCATTGAATTTTACAGTTAGTATTTTTAAATGTTACATAAAGTGGTCGTTTTTGTTATCGAATTTTTATAATAATGATGATAATTTTAAAGAATAATCGGTGATCTCGACTCTTACTCTTTTTTTGCAAATATTTGTGAGATTTTCTGTGCAACGGAAGCATTTACGCGATGCAGTGGATTGTGATTGTAGGCTTGAGGTAATAAACTTCAGGGCTTATCGAATACTTTTAAAGCTGCTTATAGACTTTCTACAGACGGGTTAGTCCGTAATCAAGATCAAATCCAATGCTTTTTAGAGCACCCCGCACTCCGCTGGATATACCATATTGTATTATTGTACAAACATAATGATTTGTTGCAACTGTTATGAAGGTTCGTATAGTACATAATATTTATAGATCTTTGGGGAATATTCTCGAAAGTTACAAGCTCCAGAATTATATTCCCCTGCGTGTCCTTACCAATAAACTTTTTATCGGTTTTTATTTGGTAATGTTATTCGTTTAACTTTCATATATACTTTTCTGTTAGTATTGATAATTTTTTACTTTAGCTATTTTAAGATACGGAATGAACTGATTTGGTTCCCTCCCCTCCGATCCTTCCAGTAATTTAAATAAACAACGGGTCATGTAAAAACAAGCGATATAATTACGATATACTCGACCTTAGTGGCCTTTTATATGTTTTCTTACATTTAACGTTTTAATTTTATTTCAATCAAGGACTCGTTTAATTAATGAGCTTTTACAGGAATATATGAGTTTAAATTATTGCATTTGGGTTTTCTTAACCTATGTAAAATAATATTGAAAATTGGATTCAATATTGAAATTAAAAATGGAATACCCAAAGTTGACGTAACCGATATGTTTAAACAGTATTAATGGAAAATGAACCGTTGATATTCAACTTACGAGTACATTGAACAATGACAATAAGCGTAGCGAGAAGTGCCAAAATTACGACTCAGTTGCATGGCTTGTGGTAACGACGGAACTGCGGTGGCGAGGTAAAACTGTTGACGGGCACTAATGGGAGAAAGGTCGACTTATCTTCAATTTTTTTCATTTTAGGTTTTTGGTATTATTTTTGCTCCGCTCTTTGTACTTGTTTTAAATGTACGGGAATACTAAGTTTGCCTTGATTGAAAACCATCTTTCCTATTAAATACATATATGATATTGGAACCAAAAAGCATCTTAATCAGCCTAATTGAGTGCATTGTTGAGTATCTGTTAAACATGAAACGTAAAAAGCCATTTATGTGGGTAATACTTAGAAAGCAAGTTGTTTCCGTGGATACTTTTAAGTGATTATGAATGTTAGTGTCCCTGATTTTTTAGCTGAACGAGTACATTTTGAAGGGGAATTAAAACAAAAAAAAACATCGTGGTGGGTATGCAAATTGTGAGCAAATCTGGGCACGCGATAGTTTGCGGCGCGGATGCTTATATTTGCATTTTCTGCACCATTTGCGATCCACACTGCCTCGCTTCGCTGCGCTGCACTGATAGTATCTCAACGTTATTCCATTTTTAGGCTTATAAATATAAAATTGTTACTGACATTTACATCTATTATCAACGCTTTTTACAAGTATAAAATTCTTGTATCTGAAAATATTATGGGGATTATCATATTATATGCTTTAATAAGTGTGTATGTAATTGACATTGTTGTCTAATATTAATTCTTATTGCTGTCGTAACTGCCAGTTTACTATCAACTAATTTTTTTGTTGTACATACATTTATAAATACTATTTAAAGAACTTGTTATATACATATAAGTAATAATATATTTGTTGTTATAAAATATAAAAATAATACAAATACAGGAAGTTTAAGTGAAATATTTCACGTGTCATAACAACAATAAAGTTAATATTCATGCTACCTCCATACGAAAACAAATTATGAAGTGAAAACAAGAATAGCACAGAATATCAATTGGGTAGAGCTGGTTGTTTGTCGTCTTCACCTATAAATATTTTTGCTACAACACGCTTATTGTGCCGTAATAAATTTATGATTGATGCGATTTAATGAATGATATTAATTAAGTTGTAAGGTAATTCTTTTTGACAATGTAGAGAAATAATACCTACAGATTAAATCCTTAAATCTTATACTTGTGAAAAAACGCTTGTCCCAAGTTGAAATGACTAAATAGTAAAGGAGATTTATGTTAAAGAATGTTTGTGTAGCTGATTACTTACTACCATGATTACCACCTTCCCTTAGCCTGCATCAAACCATATTTATTACTGTTATTATTTTTTCATTTTATTATGGTTCTGACATATAATGCAGAGGCTTTAATATCTAGTATTGAGCATATATTTTCTTTAGTAGTATCTACATTCAAATATACGAGTACAATGTTATTTGATTTAAAACATTATTCATACTTGGTAATGTAACTAGCTATTTGGTATTATTTTATAATGACATAAAGCAGTAAAATATTCTGCAACAACGAAGCTCAAAGGATATAAGTAAGTTTTTGTCGTCGGATGTTGTGTACGAATATACTGGAACAAAAGCCACCGGAAGGTGAATATATGGGTTCCTTTTCGCTAGTTTATTCGACGCTCATTGTTGTCGTTACGGTAACTTGAACTTCCTTGTATCTTCGCCTTCCTCTTGTCAGTAAGCATTCCGTTCCAATTAACCTGAGACCAGTATGATGCGATCGCATCTCGATATGCAAAAATTTCGACACTACTCCATTAAATATGGCTTTCTTAACGTATTTATATAAAATAAATTGAATTACTTTCAGATAAAGATATTCAGGTACAAAAACTATTCTCCGCAGTTTCCCTTAACCGATATTATACTTTAATTAAAGCGAATAGAAAGCTGTCAACAATTTTAAAGATAATGTTTATCTATTTGATAAAAGTGGGAAATTATGTACGTTTAATCAATTCCAAACATGAAGTGTTATACATGTACAACATAATATTCTCAATCTCAGATAAGGCGACGCTACATTACTGTGTGATGTATGAGCTCCAATACCGATCCAGATGTTTCATTTGTAGGTGCCTGATGTATTGATTTATGGCTTAACAGTTTCTTACGATTCACGAAACGTTGCGTAGCAAAATATTTTCGTCTAACTATTACCAATAATTGTACCTAAGCTAAGCTCGCTGAATATACACTTAGAATCCATTTTTATTCTATTATAGAAAAGCGAACGGGTACGAAATAAATCTGATGTTAGACTCTTTGATAAACACATTTTCTAAATATGAAATGAAATATACGGAATAAAATACTGTAACAGAATAAAGTTCAGAATATATATTAATAATAAATATCACAGGGAAATAAGAGCAGTCACCTTTTTGTTATGTTTAAAGTAGATAGATGTTAATAAACAAATCAAAACTTGAAAGCAACTTATTAAAATATATTACAAATATAAAGTACTCATAGTGATCATCATGATAGCAATACGAATGGTGCAGCTCGTGAGCTTTGACGGAGCGATGCTAGTGACTTAAACTTTATGACACCAAAAAGTTTAAGTCTAACTTTTATATCTCATATTGATAAGGGGTCAAGTAAAGGATTATATTTTCATGCATTTGGAATCAATACAGAGGTTTAGATTTAAATGGCAACAAATCTTATGTTGTTAGCGTTTTGCAGTAAGCGGATTGCGATCCGTTGCATTTTGCTTCGAAGGCAAAACGCAGCCGCTTGGATGTTAACCGCAGTGTTAATACCTCTGGTTACATTTAGTAATTAGTTCTGTCGAGTAGTAATATCAGTTGAGGTCTATTACAGTATAGTGCCAACCAAAATATAACTCAATTACGAAACATTACTCAGTTCAAAACCATCGATATCCTAAAAAGTATTTGACACTAAATATAATATTTAACAAACGAGTTGGCGTACTCATAAGTATCCGCCAATAGAGGTACGGCGAGATGAATGGAGTATATTTCAACCCACGCACAGTGTGCGAAGAGGCTCGTGCCCAAAAGTGGGACGTAAATAGGAATCCTCATTCAATGGTACTAAATTAAACTAAAATTAATTAGATTTAAATGTTATCTGCTTAATGCTGTTATTCGTCCAATGATTTTTTAAATTAAGTATTCATATTGAAATTCAGATAGAGGAAAATAATGTAAGTACACCTACACCACAAATTTAAATTAATTGTCATTTAAATCTCATTAATAGCTAAACAAAAACTAAACAAAAAAGAAAAGAAGAATCGGTTGAGATTTCGAGAAGATAAAAGTACTGAACTGTTTTGGTTTTGCGTCGTTGTATACATAATGCTGGCAGTGTAGAACAAGGCATGTCAAATATACTATATATAACAGATGCAATTGCTACGTATTTTAGTTGAATACAACAGCATGGTCGCCCGGAGGTGAAGCCGCGCTGACAATACCTACCGCTGCATTGAATAATGTGTTCGTTGGAACACAATAAATCACAGCGCGGTGTGTTACGTCGTCATCATGTACAGTTGAATAAAGCACCCATCATGTATCGGATGTAGTGGACAAAATAATGTAATTGGTACCGAGAAACTCATTGGCAGCATAGTTTCGTGTTGTCACTACTTTGAAGCAATTTCGTATAGATGTAGGTATGTAATTAGCCTGTATATCATGTGGTTTAGTTAGTGAATTTAACAAATGACTTGAGAAATTACTTTTCAGTATATTTTAGCGCGTACAAACGTAACGTAATATTTTCTCAATTACATCGTGCGCTAGCGTTTGACCATTGTCACATTTCACTTAAGTACTTAAATATTTCAGTTGCTCTTATTTATTTCCGGAGGAACAGAAACATGACAGTAGCAGCTCAAAATATAAAAGGTTTCATTGTGACTTCAGAGTCTGCAATACCAAAATTTTATTTGCTTTTCTATTACATATTTTATACTATAATAATATTGAGGTATTCGAGATATGGGAAAGAACTGGAATGCATAAATTCCGACTGCAATAGCATTGGTATGACAAATACGTGTAATATACGTAGAGAAAATATTGAGACCCAGTTTTCAAAAGCGTCAAATGTAATACATACAAACCTCGGCTATATTACGATATAATGAAATTCCCAAGTTTCTGGCACCGAAATCCTTAAGTAATAGAATTCAGCACTTTGTTCACAATTGGATTCGTACGGCGAAATTATTTTAGTAGGTGATTTTTGTTCTTTTTTTCACGCTTAAATACAATCTATCGCGAGCTTCTTGTATTGTTTGTACAAAACAGGAATATAAAGGGATGATCCCTTTGAAAATCGTAAGTTTAGTATTTCCCTTTATACTTTGAGCTTTAATGGAAGTTGAGCTTTGTTCGGGTCGGCCGTTAGATCATGAAATCCTCCGCTGGCATTACATGTTATCTTTTAGCCTATACGCAATTGATCCCGCAATATAATTCGATTCGATTCGGCGTAGGTAGCTAGACTTTGAGGAATTTTTAGCTTGCTTTAGTGCGTGCAAGAAGTGGAAAATGACTAACACGATTATGTAAAATTAAAATATTTTATATACACATCATTAGATATTCGTATTAAAATTTACAGTAGCATTTTCTTTTGTTCATGAAGATAAAACGCTAAAACACCCAGTCAGCAAGCTATTGAATGTTATCTCTATATTTTACCGAAAATTTTATGGTTACGGAAAATATATTTCGGTCGCGATAAGGAAAGAAGGAGGTCGGTAAAGGTCGCCTATTTGAAGAGGACATTTCGTAGTCAGATAGTTCTGTAGTAGGTACCTAATATTTGTAGAGGATTGTCTTTGTATGCAAATATTGAGCACATTTTCTATTCTGCTGCTGTTGTCAGGTTTGGTGATACCACTTTGAGATACACAAGAGGTAAGCATAAAAATATTAACACGTATTTATTATCTTGAAATAATGCCACATTAATACAAAATAATGTGTAACTTTCCTATAAACACTTTTGAGTATTTGCCATTTCAACTATTAAGAACCGTCAAAAGGATATAGTGGAAAAAGTAAGATCCCAGATAAAAGGTAATTAGAACGACGATTTAGCTATTTATAACAAAACTTTTAGGGCTCAAAATTGAGAGGGTTGGGTTATTTTTAACTTCGAAATCTTAGAATATAATTTTCCTTTAAAAGCTAAACTTTCCAACAATTGTATGGCTTATTTTTTTATTGCAAGGATATAGCCATATTACGACATTACATAAAACTTACAGATAGGCACCTCATTTACATGTATATTTATATTTTATTTTTGCATTGACTGAATATTCTTCTACTGTAAGTCGTTAGACAAAATTGGGTCAATATCATAAGAATGAAAATCGCGAATTGTTTTCTGTACCACTCATTCGACGCATTTGATTTTTAACAATAAATTCTCATCGGTCGTATCATCTACGATTCTACAACGTAATGATGTCTTTGAAGTGTTGATTGGTGTCGACGCCGGAATTCAATTTGTTAACAGCGCAGCGGCACTTCATCAGCTCTCCGCCAGTACTCAGAGCCAGCCAGCACTTTGCAATTGTTTGTCGCAACTTTCGCTTCGCTTAGCCCCGGAGAACACTTTTCTTTCGGGGTCATATCTTAAATATACTTCTGTTTTTTTTGTACTGAGTGTGGAGAAAATATGAAATAGAAATAAAACAGAATGTTGCTCTTTTATTAGCATACCTATTCGAATTCATAACGCGCAGAATAATCGTCTCAATAATCTTTCCTGAAAAATTGCAACATATAATTACGCGTATTTAAATATTTTTTGTAAGCATTTAGACCTTGGTCTCTTTTAGATAAAGATAGTAAGTATGTTGACTAGGTAACATGTTGGCAAATGTACATGTGACTTCTTTCTGAGATTTCTGTATTCCAGCGGAATGAAAAAGTCCATAATTTTTTTTCAAAAGCATTTCCAAATGCTGATTTTGTGCAATTTAGGCAAAACATAATGTATGTAATTTTTCAATGTACCAGCATATTGTAGACAAATTGTCATGATTACAATCGCCGTAAATTGTATAATTCCAAAACATACCTATTAGATATAATCAAAAACATAACGAAAAAAGTTATTCCTTCAGAGCGCACCATGACTTATACATCTTCCAAATACTGTTCCAACTTTCTCGAGATTTAAAACCCAATACTATATTACTGGTATTGGGTTCATATATCTCCTTAGGCTCGTTTAAGTGCCCAAGATCTTTTGTTAAGCGCCCCTTTGAGTGAGGTCAAAGCCTACAAATAACTTTTTGGATGTCAAGTTATGGCATTAATCGTGAAATTTTGGCAAGTTACATGTTGAGCAGGTAGTGAACATCCCCTCGGGACACACCTCCCAAAAACCATCTAACTCCTCTGAATGTGAAAAGTTTGCTCAGAATTTTCATCCGCGCCTAATGCTTAACCTATTTGTGTACAACAGTGCAGCTGTTTGTTCAGGAAGTTCAGGATAGTTTAGGCGTTATTTGCGGATGTTTTAATTCTTTTAACGGGTTTCGTGATAGTAGAATTATTAATATATACCTATATTCACTTGAGAACACCTGTTATAATTGTTCTATATCCGGCCAATTTATATTATTTTACTAGTTAATTTGAAATTTCAGAAAATGTAAATTCGCTTTAGTCGCTGAAGAGTCCTTTATAAGCAATGTAATCGTAACCATAAAATCTGTTTTTATATGAACGTACTTAAAACATTTTTGTAAATGAATATTTGAATAGATTATTATACATAACGTGCGCACATGGAAGACACGGCGATATGCGGAGTACGAGTACCTACATGACTTTAGATAGCATTTATGCGCGCAACGCTTTTCATATTCGTGAACGACGGGCGGAGCGCGCATATCTTTATGTCCCGGCGGGGTCTGCGCGACCGTAAACTTTCAGCGAACTCCGTCGGATGGAAAAACTTTATTTATATCTGAGTTGGCGAGTGGGTTTGTGAATACTAAATCAGATTGGTACGTACGGGGCGGGGGCGTGTCTGCGTCGACATAATTCATGCTCGTTGTGCGACCGTCGGTTAACCTTTACCGAACTTTGCATCGCAGGTGCGAAATTCTACGAATTGTGAAGTTAGTTCTTGTTATGAACGTGGAAGTTTTACTAAAATTGATTTTATATTGGGAAAAGAACTGGGCTTATTATAGTGCAGAATCTTTAACTGAATTTGAAATATCTTTTAATATATACGAGTATATGTACCTATACGGCCTATACCTATGTATTTTACTTACCGAACTGCCTTCTATCTAGTGGCCACACTTTTTATGACACGGAACCTAGCTTCATCACATTATATTAGTTTAAATGCCGTATTTTATTAATGTTGTACGAAGCTAGGCTTTGCCATAATGTTTTGTATGTGTGAGGTCGCGAGCCGTTCCGAGCCTTGTTTATTTATTGGATTTCATGGCAAAGAAAACCATAAATAAGACACATTTATACTTTTACTATAGATTTATTATCATTTGGTAATAATGTGTTAATGTAGCCTTTTTGTGTTTGTTTCTGTTTCATAGGAAGGTATATGTATGTATGTTTTTAATAGAAACCAGACCATCAGAATACAAGCAAAACGTGCAGTCCAACTTGTCTATTTAACAAGTAGTCAGCCAGGTTTGTAAAATTTACCATATCAATTCAGTGTTAAATACATTGAAAACAAAAAATGTTGTGTTCTACTTACAACCAGCAAAAAATATCCGAAGCCCGCCAAAGGGGTCTGTCGGGTTTCGATTTATTATCTGTAACTGTAATAAACGCGTCCTAACTTTTTAAATAGGCTCATAAAAGTAAAATGTTGCTCCAACGTTCGGATACAATAATGTATAAAAATAACATATGGTATATTCTTTATCAACTCGTACAAAATTTAAATAAACCTAAAATATCTTATTGTACTTATTTAATTTCCTAATTTGCAGATTTTTGTTATCTTTGCCACCGATTAGATTTATCAACATGTTCGACACGAGGAAACAAGCTGTAAATGAAATGTAATTAAATAAAAAATAGTTGCTAAGTCTTACGTTTATGCTACAAATCTCATTTCATGAAACTAGTGGTCGCCTGCTGGGCGAAATTCGACCATAATATAAAATAATTGTTTGACATTTCTTTCGACTTTTTGTTTGACATTGACAACCAGATTGTAAACAATGAACTTTATACATATGTGTGTGTCAAATGCATGGTAGTGTGTGTAATGTTTATTTTATTGATTTAATGTACTTTATAAGCATTATTATTAAAAATATTAACGTTCTGCACTTCTCCTACACATAAACTATAAGTGTGCCAAATTTCATACCCCTCCGTGATCGCAATTTTCGTAAAAAGGGATTCAAAGTTTTCCCTTCACGTATTTATATTATGATGATATGGCATTTCAATTACTTGTTATCGGGGTCAAGTTATGTTGTTTTTTAGAAGGAAAAATCTATGATTCCGGGAGATATAAAATCTAGATATATGTATTTGTACTTAACAAATATGGGTTTTGATAAAGAAGGAAATTTTAAATACATAGGTATATGCTTTCGGGAAAAATAAAATATATATTTTATGTTTAAGTTAATATTTTATATACATGATGGTAGGAAGCGGTTACTATTCAACAGATTTAAGGAAATAATTACGATCGAATTGAATGGCAAAGTTTACTATATAATTTGATTTTTCGAGAATAAGTATAAAAAATCTTAATATCCTATATATATATATATACTATTGATTACAAAACCCAAGAGGTCATAATTATTTCATAGTTATGCCATAAAGTGCTCGTAAAGTAACAATCGAATACAGCAGTGAGCGCTAATGTGGCGTCTCTAATTCCGAGTACTAACATTGATGACGGATGTCGCATGTGACAACATAATACTGTTAACTAATATAGCTTTTTTGACGTTAACATCTTAAGTTTTATTACAGCTACAGTGTACGTGCTTGTGATTAATTAGATTTCAGTTCGAGACACCTAATAAGATATTACGTTTATTTGAATTGTTTCCTAAAGAGAATTACGATAGCAATAATAAAATGTGCTTACTGTAAATTATTAAGAGTAATATGTATACTTACTTGAACTATTTGTACGAAGTGACAAATTAGTGGTTTAGTATACTACCTTACGTTCTGATCAAATCTTTAGCACGGGCTTTGATTTAAAAAAACGTCACAAGAAATCTTATGCAATTTATTTGTAAAAAGAGTCTTTTAAGGTGTGGGAAGTTCGTCAACTTGGATCAGAGCTGTGTCGTAAAATATAGCAACAGGTTATTCTTCATCCTAATTTGACTACGGGAACTACATAGAAGCGGTAATGTGTCACTCACTTCATACTTGGCGGTGCCATGCAAAGAGCAGCTGAGAATAGCGCCCGTGTCGTTGGTGAACTCCACGTGGTGCGGCGGCTCTTGAAGCACAGGAGGTCGCCGGGGCTCCGGTGAAGCTCGCACTGCTGCAAAAAAATAAAAATATGTGTATAAATTACCTTTCTATACATTATTACATGTGTAAGATCTGAAAACATCTATTGATAATTAATTTTTAATAACCAAAGTTAATTAGCTAGTTGTTGCACACTGAGCTCTACACTCTATCAGTGCTTTGTGTATTATGAGATACTTTGTTTATCATCGATAGAAACACCCAATATTTAGTCTTCTAGAACGCATTACTCTTAATACCGTATACATGTGCCGTTCTCCAGTTGTTAGTTGTTACTACAATATTCCTTAAGCTTTAATAGCTCCTTAAACATTAATTTATTTACTCTGTGGTTCCTTAGTTACACAAGGAGCTTAAAGCAGTTGCCGAGCGGGAGCACCGCTCTGTCTTATATTCGGGTATATTTATAGACAAGTCGATATTTCGACTTTATAAAATATCCGTTAGGGACCTGGCGTGACGATATGTATGTTTGTATAGAATATCTGTAGATATACATATAAAAGTCCTTATCGTAGTTTGCGTTATTTATATGTAATATTAATTAACAATTTATTCGACTTCATGTATAATTGTACTTTTGAGCAAGTGATATTTATTGCGTAATTGTTTAATAACTGTTTAAGAAATAAATTTAAAATGTGATAGAAACTTTTTATATAAACATTTTTGTTACGGGTGCTGGTTGTTTAGATTTTTAGTTTACGTATTCTGCAACTGCCAGCTTTGTTCTTTGTCTTGTCTTGTCAACGTCTGCTTTTGATGCATAATAAATTTTCGTCGCAAATTTAAAGAATTCTAACTTGAGTCTTATATCATTGAAATCCCTACTAATATTATAAATGCGATTGTAACTCTGTCTGTCTGTCTGTCTGTCTGTCTGTCTGTCTGTCT
>DWGJ01002703.1:0-15038 GCA_018246895.1 Aspitha aspitha aspitha | reverse complement strand
TTCATCACGCTACAATCAATAAGAGCAGAGCAGTGAAGGGAAATGTTGGGAAAACGGGAGAAGTTACTCCATTTTTTCAATCAATCGAATTTCGAATCAATGTAATTGGATTCCGTTAACAGAACTTAATTTCTATAAAGACACTACACCGAAAAAGCATAATGTAACCATCAACTGTCTTTACTATCCAGTAATTGTTAAACTTTTCATGTACAATTTTTAATTTTTTTTATTTCATGTACAAATTATAAAATACTAAAAGCATATCCCGAAGAAATAAACGTCGACGACGTGACGTAGGTCAGATACACAAACATACACACACACAATTGTGCATATTTCTAGAGAAAAATGACATCATCAACCATGTCTATGTAAATTTGGTTGAAAATAAGATGTGACATCAACAAATAGTCAGGTGCAGTTATGAAACTTATCCTGTTTGCCTTTTAACCAATTATGTATCTCTACATACATGGCTCTCCCTTATTTGGCAGTCTTTAACTCACACTACCATTTTAGACGTGTAATAAGAAAAGCAAAAAAAAACTTACAATCTCATTTATGGTGACTTTGTTCAATTTGTTTTATGTATTGAAACTAGTAAAAGGTGAAGTGACTATTACTGAGTAAGGATGGTTATGATCAAATTGGTGATCAACTCGACTGATGTATACTTATCAAATGTCAACAATTTTGGATTTTTTTTTATTTTACATCGATAATAGAAAGGTACACATAAAAGTACACAGTCCTGATATTTAGTAGTCACCACTTCCCAAAGCTCCACATCCAATACCAAATATAACTAAGTCCGAATATGTTTCACTGCTGATACTGTCATGAACTAACTTCAAATAGCTTTAGAACCACTGTCTACCAGAAAAACTTATATCCTACAGCTTTCTAATAATAGCTTACAATCACCAAGAACAATATCTGTGTTGATTTAATCTCAAGTATATAGTGTGTGTGTGCGTGTAAGCAGTGGTAGCCTAGTGGTTTGAAATTCAGCCTCTCACTGGGAGGCCTGGGTTCGATCCTGGCATGCACCTCTGATTTATTAAGTGTGTTTTAAAGCAAAAATTTAAATATCACTTGCTATAATGGTGAAGGAAAACATCGTGAGGAAACTATTTTCTGAGATGTGTGAAGTCTACCAATTTGCACTTGGCCCGCGTGGTAGACTATGTCCTAAATCCCTCTCACTATGAGAGGAGACCTGGTCCAGCAGTGGACCGATAAAAAGGGTCAAACAACAACATATAGTGTGTTCTATTCTCAAGCACCATCAATCATTACATAGTATGAGTAACTTATTCTAGAAGAGATTATTAAAATATTCAATTATCGATATCATTTAATCACAAAGAAAATATAATCTCAATTGACCTGTTGAAGGGTTCCATTGTTGCTGACACTCTGTTGGATCTTGGCAACTGGTATTTGGCCTCCGGTTGTGACGAAGTGGGTCCCGGCAGCGTTCACCGCTGAGAATGTTGCAAAGTTCATCTCGGAATCTTCGTCACTGAAAATAAATACAAATTTGTAACGAACATTCATATTAATATAGGATTGAGATGGTCTTAAGTCATCAGATACAAATGATACATTTAAAATTAATAATGAATTTTAAAATGACTGCATTTCTTTTAGCTTCATATAATAGTACTCTGTCAGGGAATACTTGTAGCGTTAAGTTTGGTGATTGTACCTCTAGATTATATTATCTAGATTATATTATTCTATGTGGAATAAAATAATGGCCACTAATATGTTGATAATAATAAAAGTTGACACTGTTTTCAAAAAAGGAAATCCTAATAATAACTATTAAAAGAACAAGAGGTAGAATACTGATTAAAACAATGGAAAAGTGAAGTAAACTATGCTTAGACAAAAATGAAAGTAACCGAACACCTATTGCATAAGATTAAGTGTTTCATACTGAAATCTAAGTATTAACATTTGTAAAATTTCTTTTACCCTAAACATACATTTATAACAAAGATTAGAATTATCCCTAACATTGTAATAGCATAATGCTGTAAAGTGCAAATGTTTTCTTCGGTCTGCTACTTGCTAAGAAAGTGAAATCCGTAGTTAGCGGAACATGTTATAGGACTTAACATTAAAGGTACATTCTCGTACCAAGAGGCATCGTCTCTGGTGGGCATTTTCTGCATGTCACACATGGTCCGGCAAGCGCCCGTCGCCCGCGCAGGCGGGAGAAGAAAAATAACGACACTGTCCCACTCGAGAACCACCCGCGCGTACCCCCACGTCCCTCGATCCCACCACCGCGGCGCCGCACGCACGGGACTACACTGGGACCACAATGGTAGGGCACATACCACTGCCGGCCTCCAAACGCGACACAACACTGAATTAATTCACCAGCGGTGAGAGGCGAAAGATGATCGCAAACGACTAGTAATAAGAAAGTGGGTTAAAGAAAGTTTTTTATGCTGGCACGATAGTCGACCGGCGAGTTGGTATACGCGCTCGTTAGCAGTGTATGTGTGCTGGCGTTGGCTCTGTGAGACTGAGGATCACACTTTCTCTTTGCGTACTTTCACAAGACACACGATAAGGTGTGGTCGTGGTTCACCAACTGTAGGAAGCAGACTCGTTGGGTAATCATCTGGTTACACACTATGTACTGAAACACGTACCAATGTTTGTCTATTTTATTCGCGATGCGAATAAATTATTCCTTTGAAATGCACAAAGTACCTATACAAAGTTACTAACTTGCCTATTTACTGTTCATTCTAATAATGATAACGTTTATATAAACGTGTGTATTTATCTACATTTATTGTTAGAACTTTTATTGTCAGTTGTAATGTTAGTATGTATATACCACGCGGTAATTGTTATTAAGTGAAAGGGATGACCTGAATAACTCCAATGTTTGTCGTGTGAAACAACGTAAATTTATTATAATTTGGCTTAGATGAATATTGAAGGTTGGGAAAAAATTATATCTATGTTTATTTATAAAAAAAAGAACATTTCAATTTTAAAGCAAAGCCCAAAAGAACAAGGTAACGGTAAACTACATCGAGACAAAGAAATAGTAACGAAAATGGCCGTTTGTGCGAGATTAAGTTACGCAATTACCAATTTTAATACATAGTATTTTTAATTCATAAGTTTTTGTTTATAGGCCACATGGCCGTGGGCGGAACATACTCGTACGAAGGCCGAAGGTTGTTCACCCCTACCTCCTGGCCGGCTCTCTGTCCATCAGCGTAGCCGTATGCATCCCCACCAAAATACGGGATCCCCTCCATATGCTTTTGATACGATACGACACCAAATCACTCCCGCTCCCGACTCCTTCCACCACCGCCAGGAAAATCGCGAGAGGAGGGGTTGTGCGGCCCTCGCGCGCGGCACTCTCGCGATAGCATTCAGGGACGGCCACGCGCCCCGTCTAACAGTACAACGCGTGTAGTTTGTACCGTTACACGGAAATAGGGTCACGGATTTTCTCACGATTCATAAATAAGCGAAACATATAACCTACCTCTGATCACAAATTTTCTTATCGATGAGAAAGTGTTTATTTTCACTACTTTAGGGCTGTATTAACAAATTAATTCACAATGTCTTTTTAGTAAACAGCACTGTGTTGCCTGTCTTTACAACAAATGGAATCCGCCATTGCTGTTTTGCTACTTATAAAATTTATCGCTAGGCGGCGTATTCATTAATACGTAATGTTCTTTTATTGCCTTCGTTTCTTAATTTCGTTAAAAAAGTAGTTTAGAATTTACAATAGTTATTTACCAAATAAAATACTCACATCGTATTTATTGTAACAAATTATGACACAATTTAATTGGCAACGATTTACATGCATGAGGAAAGAAACTACATCCATATATGTAAGTTAAATAATTTTATTTCAATAAGTTACAAACTAGTAGGCATAACAAGGTACACAAAGCAATACTGACGCAACTTAAAGTTAAGAAAATTAAAATGGAAATTGTTGTCCTGATCTTTGTATTCTTTCTAAATGCAACTCAAACAGGAGTTTGTTTTCATAGAAGTAGCTGCTCTGTGAGGAAGTAACACCTGGATCATAGCTCGGCCGTCTTTCTGACTCTGATGATGAACTTGATGATGGGTTAATATTTTCTACGGTGATCCCATTATTTATATTAATATGACTAGTTTCTGCACATTGTGGTGTTGTATTCGAAAGATTGTTGTTTATATGCAAATTGTTTATCCTCTTTGATAGCGGCATAAATTCACATGAATCATCCTCTCGTGATCGTTTTCTGAAATAAATGTAATCACAGCTTAAGTACGTCTAATAATAATTTTTTTGCTATGTGAGCATAAATATATTGGTAAATTTAGACCATTGTGTACCTATTTTCTGTCATGTTTCTAAGGAAAACATTCCCATTGCTCCCAATAAAAGACGTCCAATTTAATGTGGTATCTTTTCCAAAAGTCATCTGCTCACAAATTTAACAATTCGTTGATGAAACTATACAAATAATCTAACAAACTTGCAAGAAAATGTTGGAAAAAACTCAGAGCTCAGACGAATGTGACATTGACAGTTAATTTCATGGTAAAGAAATACACAGGTTTCAACTAATCGACAGTTTGACAAACAGCTGATTATTTTATACTTCTCTTTATTAGCATAATTTAAGAGTAATAACAATTATATTTCTAACCTAGTAATTATCAATTTAAATTAATGTAATTAAGTATAAAACATAAATTTTCATATTTTGCACTTAAGATTATTTTTTATAGTATATTATATATTATATACCAGTATCAGCCTAGTTATCTAATAATATTGATATTTTATATAATTAATAAAATGAACATAAAAATTACATACATAGGTGTTGCTAGTAATACAGTTGTTACTAAGAGTGTACAAGAGATGTCACTAGTATTTATTATTCTGATATTTTAGTCGACTTCTCAATAGATGGCGTTAAAGAGACACTTGTATATTATCATAGTATATAGTATCTATCTATATCATTATTATAGTACTTTAAATACAATAATAGGGTTTCAGGAATACGTAGAAACTTTTTCTATTTATTGGAGTAATAATAATCATACTCTTTTAATATAATGCTGTCGTATCTTTTTCATAATTAGGCTATTAAGGAAATAATAGAATAATAATAGGCGCGGGTAATTTTTTTTTTTACCGCACTGCACGTATAGAAATACGGTAAGTATGTATAGGACAGTACCTACATACCCAATACATTTTACCCGTGTGTACTTAAAAAGATATGGTTTACTATTAAAAAAAAATTTAGGACAACTACTTTTATAAAAAAATACAATAATTACAAAACGGTCAACGCATTCATTCGCTTTCTCTAAGATATTTTTAATGTGCTTTGAAAGTTCGATAACATATTTAGAATTGATGATCTCCATTAATCGCAATGATTTTAGTTTTAAATTATATTTATGTATATTCACTTATGTCTAATCCAATTAGGCTCACTAATCTTGCCTTCCTCGGAGTGTGAAAATATCACTCGCTATAACGGTAAAGATCAACATTGCAAGGAGACCTGCTCATTTTAATGTTCTCTAAGAGATGATATACCGCACTTGGCCATAGTGCGGTTTGTCACCTGTGGCTTTAGAGTAAAAAAAAATACGAGTTGAAGTAAAGGTTTTTAGTTCAAAACAGAACAAGCGACGCGCAAATATCAGTGCAGTTATGGCCAAAAGCGCAGCGCGGCAGTATCTGACCAAACATGGCCTGCGAGGTTATATGTAGGTATAATATATGCTCACTTTTTATGGAAAACGAGAACAGCACTACAAAAATGTGACCGTGCTGGCAGATGGCCGCGTATTGTTTGGCTGAGTTAATTAAAGGCATCCCTACGCTGATTAACCATAGACACTTATATAGAACGTTATTGAGTTTGTATTTGTGTCAAAATTCGGCATTGTTGTCAGCAACACTGCATTATGTGTCTGTCATGAAATACTTAATGCTCGATGAAACAATGTGTTTCGGTCTTAACGGTGTACATGCTGGTCCATTTGTATACATGGGGAAGCCATGCCAGTTGTTGGGAGTGGCGTCACATCTGCGACCAACTGCGAATATGACAAATACAGCCGATTACTGAGGGGCTCAACCATCTAATAAAATAAATTTGCCTAATGTTACTAGGAGACAATGAGCCTGTTACCAAATAATATTAAAAAAGTAATAGTGCTATCAACAACTAATAAATGTTGTCACTAATACTTTTATTCCTTATGGCCTAGGGCCATATGCTACTCGCACTGCTGCCTGTTCGTCTTCTACTCTTTTCGTTTGAAAAAACAACCTACCATATTGTTTAACGTTCATAACGCCAAATAATTTTGTAAAATACTTATGCTTTACAATAGGAATGCGATAGATATGTCTTGATAGAATTATTTTAAAGTCAAACAAAACAAAGACAAATAAATCAGTGAGTACAATGACCCCGTCTTCTGTTCAGTGCGTTGTAAAAATTATGACCGTAAATTAAAATGTCTTAATTAAAGCAACACATTAACCGAGGCGCGCTCTCTAGTAATGAATGCGCGTTGTGATTGTGACTAGCTCGCATCTGTACAGACGGACAGCGAACGGAGAGAGAGTTGGTAAAAATTATCAAATTAAGAAATAATTCCGTTAGTCTAATCTAATGCGAGCTCGTGTTAAAATGACGATCTGAAGTGAGCGAGCATCTCATTTCCCAACTCCCCGAGCGCATCGAGGCGTGTGTTCTTTTTCGCTCCGACGACTGTCGCGTGTTCGCGCCTTATATGGTAGGATATCATCTGCCACCGCACCTAGACTCCTCATTGTAGGAATGAAAAAGGGCGTGGGAACTCTCCGAGCGTGAACTATATTTTCGGCTGTTCACGGCTATCGATTCACCGGTAATTGCTTTCCGTCGTTACGCGGATGCCGTCTGCGGCCACACCAATGCGAATTTATGAGCGAAACGACATTAAACTAAATAATTCTATTCTAAGCTACTCATAATTTAAATTGATGTTTACACGAATGCAGAATGAGCAATTTGACTACCATAGGTGTCTTATCTCATTCTTCTGACATTTTATAACAAAGTAACACCTAATAAGGGAACTTAACAATTTATTAAGAATGCTATTTTTATTTTTATATTATCTAACCTTAAACTGGTTTCGATTTCATAACTATTTCAACTTGAAACCTGTGTTCGTTCAACTGTAACGTCACCAATTTTGGGGCACAAAACGAGACTGTCGAAACGGGGTACATTTAACACACATTAATGTACTACACGTAATTAATGCACTTTCAAATTTAATATGATAATTTCTTGATGATCTGGAATATATAATTGGAATTGGAAAATAACTTAGCCCGTAAATATAACCGTTTAATATGGCCATAGAATTACGATTAGTGAGGACTTGAATCTTGAATCATTTAATAAATCATTCAATTCGGAAGAACTTTGAAAGTTTATTTACTGTTTTCTTTGACCTCGTTATATTGACTGCAGGGAAAAACTACAAATTTTAAACATTAAAAAGATTTGTTTTAAATACAGCATATTAATTATAAGGATTATGATGAATTATAAAGCATTCTTTATTTATATTTCGACTAGTACTTTATGAATTGTTATGAATTCATATTTATTTAAAGAAATTAATTGTAGAACAAATTCAAATTTTACCTCATTACACAATTTATGCTTTTAAAAATGGAACGGTCGTTAACATTAGATGAATTGGTGTCAATTTAATTGTAATAAGTGGCATTAAATATTCAACTTTTAGTAATTACACGTAGTGAGCAGTGCGGGTCGGTTGGCAGTTGCTTTCGTTGCGACGTTGTTCTCATCAGGCGGTGGTGTACTTTCTCTATTCAGACACATTCACGTCACTTTCACGGCGTCTGCCGCGGGATCGTTCGTTCCGATTATCAAGTTAACGTTACATTGTTGTAAAAATGTCTAACAAAAAACCGTAGCAGCCGACACATGTTCACGCACTTTTCATTTGAGTTATGAACTCCAGATGAAAGCACGTATCGTGGTTGACGTTAAACGATAAACAATTTTAGCAGCTCAAACTAGGGCAGTGGACGCGCGAAAAAAGTTCTATCGACGTATAGCGTGACGCGATGCAGTCGCGTGCTTTCGTCTATCATGTCACGTTGAAGATAATAAATGGAGTAGAAAATTCGAGTAAACAGTAAAATTACCTTCCAATCCATAACAGACACCAAATATATGGATCTGTTAGGATTTATCAGGTTAGGTCTTTAGCAACGAAACCGTCGACCATAAAGAATAACGTAAACTAATAGAGTAATAAAATATAATATTGATAATATAAGACAATTAATAGATTTAAAAAAAAACCCTAGAAAGGTTTTCTTAAGTGTCATTACTTTTGTTAACAAGATTTATATAAAACTAGAACTATTATTGTTTCAATGAAGAGTTACATTATGTATAACATAATGGTACAATATACCTTTACTGATAATAAAACCAGTACATTGTTTGATTGAATTTGCAGCTTATTGCCATCAAAGCAATTAACGACCATTTAGATCTAATAAATCTCCGCAAACGCAATGATGTGCACAATACAATGCAATATTGTTGCCGTGTTTAGTTACCATGAATGAATAAGCATCTGAATATTCATAAAATCATAATTACCATTACCTGCAAATGACTTCTGATTGTTTTTACCGATATAATACCTGCTATACATAAAAGATGAGTTAATGTGCTGCTTTAAAAGTATCGGTGATTAAGCTTTTAGGATATAGGTAAGCATGATTGGTCTATTTTATTTATCATCCATGCATCATACCAGCGGGAACGGCCAAAATCTAGCCTATTATGTCACATAAATATATTTTGTAGAACGATCCAAGATCAGCATCAACCAATAGGTTAGAAACAAGGTATCTGAAACATTTGATCTTATTATTCATATTACTAGACCGCACTGCCGCCGACGGCACGGCGCCCGATGATGTAATATCTTGACGTGCGAATTTGTCAGTGTCACGTGTACCCTACAGTCTACAGTACACTAAACACTTCAACTAAAACTCAGGGACTCTGCAAACTATCCATAATATAATAAGTACAGACTTGAGATAGCGATAGTCAATAACTACTTGATAAATATCACACTAGATCGAAATGCAGAAAATATTTTATGTCGTTTGATGTTAAACGTCTGTTTCAAGTCACCAAGCCTTCCTTATTGGTGCCCACGTGGTCATCAAGTAAATTCAAAGCTTATTCAGGTTTATATATTGAAGCTTTGATTAACTTAATTGGATTAAATAATCTCTGTTATAAACTGAACATTTATTATTTTTATGCTTAATGTTACAAAAACGTTTACTCCGATAAACTACACTGTGACAATTCATCCATTATCAGAATATCGTACGATATTAAACATTCTGATAGGATCTGGTAACCTTTAAAACATCTAATATGAGACTCTTATAGTATCCCTGATATTTTATAATTTTAATTTTCTTCAAGCGCACAGCTTTCTAGAGAATAGATAAAAATTTGGCAGAATAGATTCTGCCAAATTTACAGACATGAAAAAATCCTTTCGACTGGCAACTTTATGCGAAGTACGATAAAGTTCCACTTGAAATTCGAATACCGACCGACGTTGAACGTATGAAATTCAAACCGAAGCTCAAACCGCTTGTCTTGACTTTGTTCAAGGTTGCGTCGACACTCCGTCCGTGGAATTCCAAAACGTGATGTTTTGCTCACCTTACATCACGTCATGACCTACGTATGCATTTATCAACGTACAAAGAACATAAACAGGTTTGAATACGCACGTAATTTTCAGTACGCATTTGATATGATCTTTAACGATATTGTTGACAATAAGGCAGTTAAAGAATTTATTACTGAAATAATTATCTACTAATACAAAAAAGTAAAAAGAAAAAAATACATAACATAAAAATACGCCTTAAGCACATTTCTGAGTGTTTATAAATAATAAAGCTCGCATTACACACGAACTAATGAGTCCCAAGAGCATATTCCCCGAAATATAAGTATTTACTTTCAGAGATCTTAATTGAATTAGGCTTTTTTTGATATTTTTATGTAGGTAGCTAAGTGTAATTATTTGTACTTATAACTATTTAATGCATCGCAACTAACTCTATTTTCCCTGTGATTAGAATTTAATTGCTGGAATAAAATCTACATTTGATTAGATTGTATTATCATGTAAGTCCCAAGTCTAAATTTAATCATAGCTCATAAGTACTTCTTTCGAGATTCTATTTACACTGGGTGAAACTGTAAAATACAATACGAAGCTATTTGAGTAGGTAGGTATACATTTTAATAGCACAGAACTAAAAATTTGCCTATTTTCTACATGAAATGATTTTAAATTGGACAAAAGCTTTATATTGGCATTAGACCATAGAAACAAAGTTAATATATTCGAATATTTTTGCACGTGAATGTGGATGCATTGCCGCAAATGCTTAACTAGCGAAACGACCAACATCCGTTAGTCAAAAACTAACCGCTGTGCTTTGAATTTAAATTGTAACGATCATGAACCGTCTCGAGGCCAAAGACCGCTTCGCGCCTTTTTGCGCGCGGAAATTACTTTACCGATTTTGGCACATGTTTACCTAATCGCTTTGGGATGTCACTGTAACTGATGTTCTGAACCCATTAATAATATCATAACGTGATTTAATAAACCAGTCAACAAAATGTATGATACAAGTTTAAAAGAAAATATAAAATAAATGAAATTGTGGTACACACTTTTTTAAAACAATTCCGCTATAAGACAACCAGTATGTCTGTAGGATACGTTTTTACATTTTATACGGGGTCTTAATGCTCATCCTGCAATACCCATGTATGCTATTTTTTTCGGCCAGTAATTAATAAACCGATAAAATTAACCGATTTAATTAAAAAAACACGTCGAGTTTGAAAGGATAGATATATTTCGAAATACCTACTCACTTTAAATCGTTGGCCCTGTGTATTAAACAGAAATCAAAGTAGGCATCTGTATAACAAATGAAATAAAATTAGGCATTGTGACATTTGTGACCCACGCTAACCGTGTCCAAACCAAATACTCGAGTGCAACGCAATTTTGCAAATAAATGTTTGTATACATAATTTAGGTTCATTAGATGCGCGTAGGCGGCAATTCAAGTGACTCTGAAATATTTACGTCATAATTATTGATTTAAGATACACACTGGCACATACATTATTGTAATAACTAGTATCGACTAGGAAAAAAAAAGATTCCAAATTCGAATTTTTTTTAGGCTTGGTTATAATCCCTCGCCGAATTAGATGCTTTGTCGGCGTACATTGGTGATTTAAGAAAAATTAACCGCTATTTAACAGGTGTTAATGGACCATTCGATTTCTACAGAAAAGTGCAAAAGTCTAAGATCTTATATGAAAAATATAAAAAAAATCGAAATGCTTAATTGTAAGAGGTCCTTGTATAGCTTTACCGCCATTAATTTTGTCAATAGTCAATACCCTCAAGATCTTATAAGAAGTGGACTAATACGAAAACAGTGGAATTCGTAACAAAATTGTCCTCTGAATACAAATGATAACAAGCAAATACCAGAGTCACCATATATATAGAGTAAGTTATTTCTAAATTCTTCCAACGGTACAACCAATACCGAACGCCAAGTAACCAAGGTCCTGCGATATTAAGCCGCGTACATATAAGGAAGGGAACTTGGGTCCGCGTTATTACCTTGGCACAAATGCCTTTATCTACTTCCTTCCGGCAGACGTTGTTTTGTGGAAACAAATAATTTTCTTCTTGTTGCTTTTTACATCGAAAAGCGTAAATAGTTCGATTTATTGAAATGTTAATACAAACTTAATATTATACTAGTTTAAGTAATATTTTGTGTTTATATCTTTCTGATCTTTACTTTTGAAGGTCAGTTGAATTAGTTTTAATCGAATAGTGATTAAACTATGAGTAACATCCGAACATTTAGTGACAAATGCAAGGCACGCACAATCAGCTCAACGTAATAGGTGTTGTAATTAAAAATTACTTTGAAAACAACGTCCTTAATATACCTAATATCAATGTTCTTCTGCTGCCATACTAAGACAAAAATGGAAAATTCTGTCATTATATACGAGTACACAACAACTCATTAGTCACGGATACATAAATAGTTTTGATGTTTGTTTTAATCAATTCATTTGCTGTATATTTCCTTGTATATTACCCTTATGCGTATTTCAATTTGGTTGCAGCCTTATTTTAATTAATTATGATTAATTTTATGTTCACCATTGTAAGCTAATTAATGTTCACTATCACATAATGAATTCGAAATTCAAATAATAGTACACCTATATTAGTTTGTCTCGTATTTTTTCGATTTTATAGCCTTTTATAGTTTTACTATTGTCTTTCTTCTATCAATATCATTTAATCTTTTCTTATGATGTCCTTAATTACAGCAAACTTTCATAGCAATTGTAACTTTGAATGTAGTAAAAATAAGTTGAAGGACTTCAATGGAGCCTAAAACACTGTTATGTTCATTACTCGCGCCAAGTACGGCTTGATATTTGGTCGCAAAGCAATTATTCTATTGGCTTTCGAGTCAAGAAACGTCTACTGCTATTATGGAATAAACCATCTGGATACGGCGAGTCCAAGGTTTTACGTCGTTGCGTCCAAAAATGGCTCGTTGTCGGTCCGTCGTGCATGCGCGGCCACTAGGCCTTTTATGGCCTCACTAGAGCCTTTTAAAGGGCCAACCGCTTTAATTGCACGGAGTAGCGAAGGCGAGTGCAGTAGGGCTGGAAACGTTCGCTCTGGCCGTTGCAATGTCACAGATAACATATAATACGGTAACTTCTATAACAGTTATTTTACATGTGTGAGTTATGAGGCAGTAGAAGGCAGAAGGTAGTAAAACTGGAAACTAGATGTTTCTTTCTGTCACAGATAAAATATAATTTAGCAATTTTTTACACCAATATAGTAGTAGATTCTGAGCATACGCTCAGGCCCTTCTGAATCTTAAAGACACCCGCAGTCTTCAGAGAACCTGGTCGGAGACAAACTTGGCTTGAAAACTAATTACGCATAAAAACATCTATATCAATAATCTGACCATGTAATTAATTTGTTTAATACAATTATTTTAAACGATAACAACGTTTCTCGTGGTTATAACGATTCCACTTTCTCGGATTACTTCTACAATAGGTGTGATGAGAGTAATTACGAATCAAAGATTAAATGATATTATGTAATATATTATGGTATGATAATTCATAAAATTAACTCTTTTTTTAATATTACCATACGATTAATTTTATTTTAAACAAAGTAAAACTTGAAAAAACTGCAATCGGCCATCTCGACTAAAACATCAATCAGAGCGCATGACGTCACGCCTCAGCAAACATTCCTGAATTTCGTTTAATCGTTGCTTAGTGCTTACTAAGGCGTGACGTCAAAGCGTCCGCCATGACACTTGGAGCGTTTTCGCGCTCAGTTGAAATTCGGTACAAAAAAGGCAAAATTATTTGTAAAAACACAATTCGGCACTGAAATAATATATTTTTCGCTATTATTACACATAATATATATCGAATAAACGTGCATTTCAAAATTTGTCTACACGCCCATTGAAATTGATTAGCGCTATCCGGCACGCTGTTTTCTGAATTGCATAAATTGCTATTTTGTAATGTATTAATTATAATGTTTTGATTATATTATGTTATTATTATTACATAATAAATTCACGACATTGATGAAGAAATGCGATCCGGTTCAGCGCTCGGCACGTCCGATTATTGAGTGCACGAATGCACATATCCGCGTAGAAAGAGAGGTCAAATTGCATTTCTAAATACATAATTGCATACGACTGTTCAATCTTATTACTATTTACCTCGTGTTTTTACAATATTTTCACACCTTTTGAAACTTTACCCGAACTTGCACGAATATTTTAAAACCAAAATTAGCCAAATCGCTCTAAACGTGCTCGAGTTTTAGCGAGACTAACGAACAGAAATTGTTTGTTTTATATATATGTACATATCTCGGGCCTTCACACACCGCCATAATATAATCACGTTAGACAGACCCTAGCCTAGCCGAGAGATCACCAGACAGCTGATAAACTGCATATATTATATAAAAATGAATGTTTGTCTGTATGTCCTTTTTAGAATCGTAAACTATGCATTAGTGATCATGTGATGATCTTTAGCAAAGTTGTTGTGCATGAGCCCGCGAACGTTTCCGAGTTGGTACGACCAATTTTCGACAGATGGCGCCACTGTCATTCCAATGAATTCATTTTAGTTGGTGGCGTAGCAACGCGCGCAGTTTACAGCAAATACTTATATAGATATTTTTACTACAATCAAAAATGTGCTCATCACACGAATGTTCGTTCGTATCGGGGAACCGAACCCTCGATCGCCAGATTGCAGTCAGGTGAATCGAGAGCGAACGGAACATAATATTGCACGTTTTAATGTCGCAAAGGTGAAGCAGAACAAAAGGCGCTCGATCAGTCGAACGCGGAAGGCGCGGGCACACTTCCGCGAGCGGGTTTCCTGCTGAGAAAAACTACAAGCGCCGCGGTGCCGGGAAGTGAATGAACGTGATGAACTCACGATCCATTCGGCTGTGCAACAATCAGGCTGATATACCCAGGGCCTGATTAACCCTTAGGCTAATTAGGTTGCAGCCTAAGGCGCGAGAATCGGGGGGGCGCGATGAAATCGTATCTTCGGAAGCACTATAAATTTAGTTTAATTCCCTACATATTTCAACTAAACCGAGAAAACACACTAAAACTAAATGCGCTGTAAATGAACGAATAGTATGACTACGAATCATGTTAACTTTGTAATAAACAAAGACAAAAGTAAGTAATATACTACCGTTGCCGACCA
>DWGJ01002702.1:0-15038 GCA_018246895.1 Aspitha aspitha aspitha | reverse complement strand
AAACCTAGCATGTACAGTATTTGATAGTATTTTGAACTTGGAAATGTTACTTACTAGCTTTTTGATTTTGTAACCTCCGAGTACGAAAGGCACTTGCTAGGTTTAAGCATGTTCATAACTTTGATTCTGTTTAAGATAGAAATACAGGTGTTTTTGCCATAGACGTAGCAAAAAAATTTGGAAATATTGGTTTAGAAAAACGTGTTTCAATAAAAATGTCCCTTGCTAGGTTTTGGTTTTGGACAGCCGACATGTATTAATGTATATTTTGTACAAGTACCTAATAGGTGTAAGAAGCAAATCAACACAGTTAATCAACTTAGTGTGTTTCCTTGAATTATAATCTTTATGATTCCTAACATATTGTGATTGCTCATGTTATCTTATCATTAGGCTGTGTTCACATTGTTGAACTATGACTAAGACAGATGCCTAACTAATTTTATTTATTATGTTAATAAAAAGTTATGATAATAAAAAAAATAATAATTTGCACACTCAATGACTGTTTACATAATCAGAAATGAATTTCATGAATGTGAATTGAAAAATTACTTTTATGGTAAATATAGTTTTATGAAAACAGTTATTATTGTTTTCCAGATTTACTATCAAGTTGGACAAATCTAGGGAGCTTGAGATTGGCATTCATTGGAAAGACTGGCGGGGACTTTGTGCTGTGAAATTTATGAGATTGGAAGAGTTCATTGATGATATTAGACATGGAATGGCTCTGGAACTGGAACCTCAAGGTGTTTTATTTGCTGAAATTAAATTCCTAAATCCCATTATTTCAAGAAAGCCTAAACTGCAGCGTCAGAGAAAAATATTTAAACAACAAGGAAAAAATATTCCTAGATCCCCATATGGAGAAATGCCAATACCTGCCGTAATACTTGGCAGATTATTAAAACGTTCTTCTCCATCTATTCAAAATATTCAGAGTGCCCATATTACACACAGTCTAGAATCACCAACAATTGATACTAAGGAAATAGAAAATCCTAATATCACTTTAGCTGGAATGGCTGGTATAAGGCCTCTTGGTCTACCATCTACTCCCACAACACCTCAAGTGCCTATCACACCCCCGCCAAAACCCGCTTTACCTATCCATCCTCCTCCTAATGTCTCTACACTAAGGATGGAGAAGGAATTGCAAGAAGCTTTCGCATTTTTAGAAGATTCATATACCAGAGATAGTTATATCACTAAAGAACCTCAGACACCATCATGTAACACCCCTCTGGTGGAATATCCACCATCTCCCTCACCTAAATTGGTGCTAGAGTTCCCCAGCAATGAAGATCAAATAGTAGAAGTCACAAACAATATAAGGATATCATCTTCACGTTCATCGTCTGTCATAGAAAATCTCTGCAAGGAATCTGACTCTAGAAGACAGTCGGGAGAAATGTCAATGGAAAGTTTCAGATTGTTGAGTGTTTTAGGAAGAGGACACTTTGGAAAAGTAATCCTATCACAGTACAAACCGACAAATGAGTATTTTGCAATTAAAGCTTTAAAAAAAGGTGACATAATCGCCAGAGATGAAGTTGATTCACTGTTGTCTGAAAAACGAATTTTCGAAGTTGCAAATGCAATTAGACATCCGTTCTTAGTAAATCTGTTTGCTTGTTTCCAAACAGAACAACATGTATGTTTTGTTATGGAATATGCAGCAGGAGGTGATCTTATGATGCACATACATGCAGATGTGTTCACTGAGCCGAGGGCAGTATTTTATGCAGCTTGTGTAGTATTAGGCCTCCAGTATTTACATGAGAACAATATTATTTATAGAGATTTGAAACTAGACAATCTTTTATTAGACACAGATGGCTATGTTAAAATAGCTGATTTTGGTCTTTGCAAAGAAGGTATGGGATGGGGTGACCGTACTGGTACTTTTTGTGGTACACCTGAGTTTTTAGCTCCTGAAGTACTTACTGAAACTTCTTATACAAGAGCAGTAGATTGGTGGGGACTTGGTGTTTTGATATTTGAGATGCTGGTTGGAGAATCACCATTCCCAGGTGAAGATGAAGGTGAAGTATTTGATTCAATAGTAAATGACGAAGTACGTTATCCTAGAACATTGTCACTGGAAGCCATTGCTTTAATGCGTCGTTTGTTAAGGAAGAATCCTGAGCGGCGATTAGGTTCATCCGAGCGGGATGCAGAGGATGTGAAAAAGCAGGCATTCTTTCGCAATGTCAATTGGGAACAACTACTTCTCCGTAAGGTAAAACCCCCGTTTGTGCCAACAATAAATAATTTAGAAGATGTAAGCAATTTCGATAGCGAATTCACATCTGAAGCTGCAGTACTCACACCCCCAAAAGAGCCGCGTCCACTCAGTACTGCTGACCATAAATTATTTACAGACTTTACCTACATGGCAGATTGGTGCTAGGCAGCTATGTTATTCACTATTGTTATTTAAAAATAAGGATAATATTTAATTATAGACAAACAATAAACCCCATTGCCTTACACATATGAGTGAAATTAAATCTGTATTTTGATATATCAGTCTAATCTTTTACAGAAGGACATCCATCTTATGATGTTCATGTTAACTTGTATTTAATGCAGTTGAATGCAATATTTTATAATAAATTGTGTAATTTTAATCTCTAAGTTTTAAATAGCGCTAATCTTTATTTTTTTAAACATCATGTTATAGATTTATATATTTGTAGTTAATAAATGGATTAACTAAATAATAACAACTAAGTGAAGGCGTGTCAAATAAATAATTACGTTTTCAGTCAATTGTTTACTTATTCAGTGAAATAAAGCAATTATGAATATACATTTTTGTCTTAGTATTCTAATATTTGAACTTTCTTGTTAACAAAACAGTTGCATTCATATTTCATTACTAATCAGTATAAAATTTAAAAACGCACTATACATTTTATGCACTAATTATTTAATTATGCTCAATAACTAACAACTTGTTATGATAACAGTAAAATTCAACATGACACCACAAGAGATGTTTCTCAGAGCTATGTATGTGAATTACATTTACAGAAATCTTAACTGTTAAATTTCTATAATTTATTCATAAGAATAATTGATTTTTAGCTAAGAGAGATTACTTTTCCCTATATGAGAAACATCCCTAATGGCGACTGCATATGGTAGAATAATTCTCGCAAGTGTCAAGGTTTCTATTACATTTGTTTAACCATTCTATATTTTAATATTGTTTTCATTTCATCCTTACCAATGATTCAAGCCTGGGCTAGTAACACTAAGTTTTAGTAAATAATCAATAGTGCATTAGCTAGAAAAATAAGTATTTTATAAATAGCTCTCCCATTATATATAGTATTGCTATATAAGATATTGATCTTATGTTATAAAAGTTATCTAAGTTTATAAACTTAAGACACACCATGTAAAATGGAAAAGAAAATTTGTTTAAATTTAGAAATATGTTTAAAACTTCATCCAATTACCTTTAGAAGACACATGAAAATTTTTGGACTGTATACATTAACTTCAAGAACTTAATTACATGTTAGCAACAATGCTGATATGCAAAATACACCATATACCATTTACAGTTCAAAAATGACCAGATATATTTTAAGACAAAATCATAGTAACAAAAGAAGTGTATGTATGTAAGTATATACCTTAAAATGCCTTAAATCATTAGATAATCTCAGCAACATAAAATACATGAGCTTCAATGTTTTCAGTTACTTTATTTGATAATTAGCACTAATACGAATTGTAAACAGATAAATTCATAGGTGTCACACCAGTTTAAGAACTTTATTTCCCTGTATAAATATGCATGAACAGTACTAATGAACATTTTATTTTCATTATAAAAAACACCTTATCAATGTGACCACTAAAAACATTTATAAGCCTAGTTTTGTAAAATATTATTATGAAAAAACAGTAGACTGGTAGGCAGTCTTTGGTTGATTTTATATGTGTTACTAATATTAATGTATATTTTGAAATCATATTGACATTATAATTTCTTCACAATAAAAAAATGAGTAGGTTAAATTTTAATATCATCAATGGGAAAAATAATACTAAGAAACATGCTTACACTCTGAATATAAAACCTAATACATTTTCAAGCTTCTCACATTTGAAACTAATACAAATTGCTCATATTCCCCATGACTTAGCATAGACCATTAAGTGCATAGATATGTAAAATGCAGGCAAAAAAATTTAATAACATAACTTTTTTTTCATGTACTTTCAGTTTATTTAGATTTTAGTGAGTTGTCATTGTAGACATAATGAATGTTTTGAAAATATGTGAATATTCAAAACTAGAAGTATACAATAGTCCCACAAGTCATGGGGTATTCTAACTTTACACTAAATTCTCAGGGCTAGTAAAATTATCTATTGGCATCCGCTGGACCTTCAGGTCAAAATGATTGTAATGTAAATGTATATGAGCTGCAGTAACCAATAACACTGGGTGCTTAACAAGATAATCCTATTATATAAAAATAAAAACTATGATTACAATGAAATTATTCACTTAATAATGTAGATGAGCCAATAATTTATATAAGCAGCTCATTTCTAACTGTAAGATAGAATTAAACATAAATCATACAACCAAAACAAGAGCTGTAGAATTATTTTAAGGATGTTTCCAGTAAATTAAAACTTTGAAACAGATTAAGAGGCTGAATTTTTCAACAACACCATCTATGTACACATTTCACACACGAATCAAGTCCTAAAATTGAGGTTCATGTAGTGCAGAAACACTCACATCCGAGAGCCTTTTTGCTGAAGCACCTTGGCTCTATCCGTGGGCTCAACCTCAGTACTATTCAAAGATGTACCACACTCTCTGCTCACAACACAAAGAAATTCTGCATGTTCATCATTACCATAATTATACTGTGAACCAATGTTTATCAACTGTTCAAACTTCCAACCGTCCGACATCGTTGACACCATTTGTGTTAATTCCTCTTCATGAAACTGTAAGACTCTATACACATGCTTTTTAGAATCTTTCAGCGGCCGCGTTTCTCGGTGACATATTCTCTCTTTCACTAATCTTATAAGGTCCGTAATATTATAAAACTCTGCTTCTTCTAATACGCCCTCTTCGGCTATGTCATTGTTGATAACCAGTTTACCATGACGAAGATAATTGAGCACAGGAGAGAAATATGTAGGATCTCTGTCTATTAAATATGCACCTGTTTCGTCCTGAAAATAAGATGTAACGAAATTTAACATACAATCAAAACTAAACGTGTTTATAAATAAAAAACCTTACTAACCCTATCTGAGATTAAGTCACTATCCTCTTGTACTAATCGATAGAGAAATGAATTAGGATCCCTACATAAAGTAGTTTTAGTAGTTAAAAAATACGTCCCACCAACATTCAATCTAACCCATTGCTTACTACTCCTTCTTTCATTATTGTATTTTTTTATATTTTCTTTAGAAAAATCATTTACTTCACTACGATGATCCGCCATTGTTGTTGAACCATAAACAAAGTTTTTTTTTTGTCATTCCGGACGTAATTTCGAATAATTGGGCATTTCTTAGTTATCTATAACCTATAAACATTTTATATTACATTTATAAAACTAGAACATGTATCTAATTATTATAATTATTTTGATAATGGATGTCAATTTATTAGTTGTCTAAGATTCGAAACTGACAATATGATTTTTTAATATGTCTAATGAAGTCAGCTTCAACTCCAAAATTCAATCTAAACTCGATTAATTGATTTTTTCTTACATAAAATTCTTACATTCATTCAGTTTTTATTGAGCCTATATTGCATTAAATGATATTTTATACAGATGTGAGGGTATAATATGCATTCTGTGGAAACGTCGATTTATCTTCTGTCGTCTTTAATTAAAAAAACTTTAGTTTAATAATACTATAATTTTCTTTTAAAAACTGTAAGCTGTAACCATTTCTGTCCCAAGGCAAAGCATTGATCATTGATCGCCTCAGCAACTGGGATCCAGACCCTGTAAAAAATTTCAATAAGCTGCTCCCATATGGTTAATAACAGAACTGTATTATAATAGTAGACATACATATAATATGTACCGACAATTAATTAAGTGTATTTGTATTATTATAATAAGGGCACGTATTACATATGCTTGAATTACCATCGTTTTTTAAATTCATTGGTGTTTTCCCTTGTTCCGGTATTTGGTTTTGAACTTTTGTGACCTAGCAACATATTACCTCTGTTTTGTTTTTTTGTAGATTTCTTTTTTTATCTTGTCTATGCAATGTGTTGCTTGCTTGATGAAGGAAGGCTTGGGTCTGTCATTGAAAAGTTCGAATTTTTGGGAGTGATTTTCAAGAATTACAACTGCGAAACAAGATTTAATGGTCCGTAATGAAACATAGGAGATGTTTAAGGTGATAAGATGCTAATATGAAAGTAATGGGACTATAGTAATTTACTATGAGTAACAATTTGGAAAATGATAGGTCAGTCACAACTGGAAAAATGTATCCGATTGACTTAGCAGCGCCTCAAAAAATTACAATAGTGAAGAGTATGTCTAACACAGAGGTGAAGATGGCCCATCTAATTTCCGGGCAGCCGAAAACTACCGGGGCTAGTCAAATCATCTCGCACACGGGCCCCGTTGGCCTCATGCGAACAGCTGCCCAGATTGTTTCTCCAAGCGTCGCATCACAGGTATAAATATAGTGTTATTTTACGTCCTTCTCATGAACATTTCAGAAGAATTATTTTACGTTTGTGTTAAGATTTTCAATAGTTTAAGGCTATGTTTAAGTCTATGTAGTTTCGTAATTTTTTTCTGCAATCTCTTGGAAAAACTATTCATACAAATGAAATAAACATTGCTTTTATCAATTTAGAACTTTCATACTATTATGTAGCTCGTTTTGCTAGCTTAGCTTCAGTCACAACATCAGGTCGTTACAGGCCTCTATTATAGTTACAAACATGAAAAAATATTTTCTTATCTTCCAGCCCCAAATGATTGTTAGTGGTGCACCAATCCTTCAAGGCACTCAGATAGTCAGCCAAGGTTCACAGCTGATGGGACAGAATTCACAGCTTATATCCCAGTCACAGCTCATTGGTCCAGGTGGTCAAATACTAAGTCCAGCCACTCAAATAATAAGTCAGGGCTCACAGTTATCAGCACAGGTGTCTAACTCAAATAACACTGGTGCTAGTAACACTCAAGTCAGTGTGGCCTCATCGGTGAACGCTGCACAGGTGCTAAATGTGGGAGGACAACTTTCGGTGGTGAGCTCTGCTGTCCGAACCCTGCCCCCTAGTGTCAGAGTGCTACCAAATTTGCCTCATCATAATTCTAGACCAGGTATTTGATGATTTTCTATTTTATCATTACATCACTCAAGTTTTAAACTAAAATAATTCTATAAATGTGTAAGATGCAATGTTCAGTAGTTCATAGTAATAATGCATTTAACTGATGTGATAAATAAACATTATTTCAGTCTAGCTAAACAAAAATAAATATTAACCATATTTAATATCATAAAAAAATAAGTTTATGTTTATATATGGCACTATGATAACCTGTTGTGAATATGAAAGATAAAAGAAGAAAAGTTATCTTCATTACTGAACAATTGTCAAACATTGTATTGCATAAATGAAATCATAATTTGTAAAAGTAACATCTACATTTATACCAAACTGATTAAAATAGAAACAGAGAGAGAGAGAGAGAGAAAATAAGCCATACTTTATAATTTATATTATAGGCTTCCTTCCAGATCACATTTTGTTTACCATCAATCAGACCAGCTCATAGTTGCATACAAGCCTGTTATTACATTTATAACTGATTCAAATCATATGAATCATATTTTAGATTAACAATAATTATAAATTACATGTGCATGTTATGTGTACAAAAAAATTCAAATGTCTGTAGGTAAATAAATTGAAAATATTTTTAGTAAAATTATAAAACTAACAATTGAATACGAATAATTATATATTTGACAATAATCTATTCCACAGTGTTGTCAAGTGTGAATGTAAGTAGCGCCAGTGGTGTGCTAGTGAGTAAAGGTGTAACAAGTCATGTGCCACGGGGACTGGCTGCTGGTGCATCCCTCGCTGTCAGGCCCGTCACACCATCATCAGTTCAGCCAACGCTTGCACAAGGTAACCCCAAAATTGTTATCATAACAAACCAACTATGAAAACCATATTGATGTTCTATCTAACTGCTTTACATGCTGCAAATACCCTGATGGTTAAGCCTTCTTTGATATTTACACTTTTGTTTATAGCTTTTCTTTCATAATTTCAAGTAATGATTTCATAAAACCAAGTGTTATTGACAGATTTCACACATCATAGAGAATGTTAACCAATCGAGTATGTTGTGGCAGCAAATAACAACGCATGGTCGGGATCGGGTCGAGGGCGCAGCGCGCTCGTGTACGGCGGGCGCGCCCCGCTCCGCGCCGCCGCGCCGCGCGCCCCCCCCGCGCCCGCCCCGCCCGCCCCACCGCACTCCTCCATCGTCACACTGCCGCCCACCACCGTGCTTACCTGTAAGTGTTTATAGCAACCTTGCAATTAATCTTGAACTGATTTCGGCCTGCAACATTTGGGAGTCATGATTAGTCTGTTAAGAAGCCTACCAGTTCATCGCATTGAGCCAGACTTGACAATAATTTTGTTACTGTCCAGTGATTTGGCTAAACTCGCTAAAAGAAAGGTAACTGTCATGTATGAAAACTGAACATTTAACTTAGTTTCCATGTAATATAAATATGAGTGTAGTATGAGGGTGGATTACTATTTGATGTCATAAAAACACAATGGCTACCAAGTGCAAAGAATAAACATGTTACACTTTTCTACATATTTTTAATGAACATAATAGTAACAAAATGTTAAACTGCATTTTTTAGTCAACATCAACTTTGGTTTCATTCAATTCAACCAAGTAAAGCCTCCAAAACTGCTTCATGAAATGGAGGAAAGCGCATTATAATTTTGCCTATCTGTCTTCTATTGTCTATGTTGATGTCTTCTATGTGTTTAATAACCAATACCAATGGGAAAAAATGTGAGTGTTGTGCTGTTAATTTAAGCGATGTCATTGTTTATTCAGCCAGCGGCGTCATTTCGAGCTCGACGCCGGCACCCGTTGCGCCGCGCCCGTTGCCGCTGCTGCAAAGAAATTATCAACCCGCAAAGGTATCCACTGTAGTAAAATTTTAAAACCTAGTTTCCTACAGAAACAGGATGTAGAAAAATAAGTTTTAATAGGAATGTCCACTGTAACTGCTGGAAATAAATTAGCAATATTTTTCTCTAATCATAAGTAATAGTTTCAAATATTTGTATGTTTTGTCTAATATTTATAAGGAATTCTAAAGTAAAATCTTGATTGTATTGAAGGTTTATCACTCATTATTTGATCACATGGATACCTCTGTTCCGATTTGACATACTGCAATAATATAAAAAATCTATGTTGCTTCTATTTATTTATTTTTGTTACATGAACTCAGTCACACACCCAAGTGGTTGGGGTTGCCAGTGTAGGCGTCCGTGGAGCGGTGGGGAACAGCGCCCCCCCACAACTCTATTATGAAGTGCCGCGAGGACCAAGACCACTCGCCCCCTACGCCCATCAACCCGCTCATCAGCCAACACATCAAGCTATGCACCAGCCAGCACATCAACAGAGTCATCAATCAACACAACAATCAATTATTCAATCTTCTCACCAAACATCTCTTCAACAAACCCTTCAAACGTCACATCAACCGAGTCTCCAACAGTCTCATCAAACAACACACCAATCCACACATCCGTCGACCATTCAACCAACACACCAGCCAGTCCTCGTGTCTCACTTGCCCTCCCATCAACAAACTCATCAGCCCATCCTCCAATCAACTCATCAGCTACACCAACCACCAGTGCACCAACAATCAGGTATGTATTTATTTCATTATGTAGTTATGATATGCAAACACCTTTGACGATAATGGGATGTTTCGTGACCACTCAATTTTGTTGCAGTGAATATTGTGAATACCGTCCAAACCCTGTCTGAGAATCGGCAACCGACGACACCAGTCTCGAACGCCGCCGTGTTACCGAGGCCGTCCATATTGAGAAAACGAGAAATCGATGGGTATGCAGATGTTTATATATTTTTTTAATTATATATTGTTGTGCAAAGGGTGTAATGGCTAATGGCTAGTGGCATTCTCTACCAGACCAGTTAACAACCCATAGCCATGGTGAGAAATTGAAGGTAGATGATAACATAGTGGTACTAAAGTTACTATTGTAGTAACTAACATACATACACATAAAATACAGATATATTTAATGCTTGCCCTACTGGTTTCATTCTAAAAATAAATAGTATAACAATGTGACCTTAACATTAAACTCCTGAATTCCCCTTTTTAAGGCTAAGCTTTAAAAAGCCTTAAAAAGGGGAATTATTATTAGTATTCTACATTGGTCAAACATAGCGTCTAAGAAAATTTAAAGCAGGATTTTGATTTGATTTGATTATGATTGGATTTAAAAATTTGTATAGATCCCCTTCAAAGAGCACAGTGAACGCAATAGCGGCGGGTCTCGTGAGCGTCGGCACCAACCTGACGAGCTCGCTCACCGTGAGCGGCGGCGGCCTCAACCACCTCGGGCTCGGCGGCGTCACCTTGAACACTGTGCAAGGTATGTATCAATATTTCATTTATTTCTCTTATTCTCAACCATCCTTATTTTTCCGTTGATGAACATAACAGACCTCCTCTTAAAATGGAACAGTCAAAAGTCCTACTTTTTCATATGTAGAAGAAAAAAACCATATAAGAACCTATTTATATAATATCATTCCTATGTGATTATCATTTTTAAAAGTCACAATATTAGCTTGATACAACAAAATTAGTGACAGGTAATATTTGGTATATAATCTATGGGTTTTTGCTTTATTTGAGACCAATTAGTTACAACATTGCAATATAAATATTTTGTTTTTTTCTTTATTGTACATTTATTAATTCTTCATTTACTAGTAGAACAATGTTTAAATAATAGTCCTTGGATTTTTTACTCATATATGCAGATAACGTTCCAATCTCGCCGCTAAACACTAGAATTTTTTGTATTAAACTCACACACATCACTTTCAATATCCAGGATATATGATTAAATGTATAAATATTAAGAGTCCAATAAATAGGAATTAGCGTATGAGGGCGTTATGTATTAGTTTTGAAGTAGTAGCGTGTGCGGCAGGGTGCGCGGGCTGGGAGGACGTGGGCGTAGCGCGCGGCGGCGGCGGCGGCGGCGGCGGCGGCGGCTCCACCACCGAGTCGGCCGCCTCGTCGCCCGACGACGAGCCCGAGCCGCCGCCGCACCGCGACCGCTCGCCGCGCAAGAAGCCGCGCAAGCAGACGTCAGTGCGCTGCTCTACTTTATTTCATTTATTACATTAACATTTACAACACCGTGTACGAATATTTGTAAAAAACCGATGCCAAGTTTTCAAAGCGAAATTTTTAGCTTGACAGCTGTATTTATAGTACACCATAAGCGGCACTGAACCTCAAAGCGGAACTTTACTATAAAATTGAACAAAATTTTAGAATCTTTAAATTTTAGAATCTTCAAAATTAATCTGCAATAAATATAAACTTCTATTTATACACTAAATAAGAATGAAAGGATTATATCAAATCACACATTCGTTACTTGTTCTTTTTGTCGTCTAATATTATGTTCTTATAAATTCAATTTGAATAGGTTAAGTACCGAATTGAGACATTGCGAATTCCCGGCGGAGGACGCGCCGCCGACACCGCCGCCACCCGTCGCAGTGAATCCGCTTCCCAAACGTAAGTTAATCAAACGATATGGCACCGTCAGAATTCCATACTTAATTTCTTTAGTTTTACCAAACATTTACACAATTTTGACGGC
This sequence comes from Aspitha aspitha aspitha, assembly GCA_018246895.1. Taxonomy (NCBI): domain Eukaryota; kingdom Metazoa; phylum Arthropoda; class Insecta; order Lepidoptera; family Hesperiidae; genus Aspitha; species Aspitha aspitha. The sequence continues at coordinate 3,046 of DWGJ01002702.1, read as the reverse complement.
TAAAATTAAGATTCCGACTTCAATACTTTTACATACATACATACATATCGTCACGCTAGGTCCCCAACGGGTTGAGCAAAAAGCGGCGAGTGCCAAATATCTCTGTCCTTACAAACCTGCCGTACTACATCAACATTCATCAATACTTTTTAATATCAATACTTTGGATACGACAAAAGCGCTAATGTGGGTCCGGGCGCGAGCAGGGCCGCTGCTGAGCGCGAGCTACGTGTGCGGGTGGCGCGGCACGGCGCTGCACTTCGCGCGGCCGGCGGACGTGCGGCGCCGCGAGCCGCGCGCGCGCGACCTCGTCGCCATCGCCGCGCAGAAGCACGTGCTGGGCAGCGCCGCCGGCTGGAAGGTGCACCACCTCACCGCGCAGATGGACGACCTGGTTACCGCCTTTACCTTTACCGCATTCGCTTTTATAACGTCAAATATTTATTATTATCATACGATCGGGCCACGTCCCTGACGAGGTACACGCAGAGCTACAAGTGGCAAATACCGTTATCCTTATAGACCTGTCACACGTCTTCTACATTCACCGTACTTTATATATGTGTAAAAGAGGGAAATATTTGCACTTTTAGGTGCTCCTAGAAGAGGATGTGGGCGACCAACTGGCGGGAGTGTTGCGCGCTATCGAAAGCGCCTCCGGCCGCGCTCTGGCCTCCATCCAACCGCACTCGCATGCCCTGTTGGAACTAATCAAGGTAATTTGGATCTTATAACACGAACAAAGTACTCGTGTCGAATTTAAATTTATGAACATTTACAATGTTTGTTATTTTGTCCGCCATTCATAACGCAGTGGCTAGTCAATGGGATTAATTTTCTCAAAGTTTATGGAATAGAGTGTGTGAGACTGCTTTTTTATATGTAGTATAAATGCGAACCACTGAACCACTTTAGTTGAAACTTGGTACAGAGAGGCTATGTATCCTGGGAAAGAACACGTAGGGACAATAAAATAATATCTAAATGAATCCCTAAAAGCACACTATATGTATTAGGATTGTAAGATAGTAGGCAAATAAGGTTTCTGCGGAAAAGAAGTTGCAAATAGTATGTTGCCATTGTGCTATTCGCATTACCCAGTATCCTCTAAATGTCCCAAGACTTTTTGGTTTTTTTTATGGATTTTACCTATTGCTTAACACAGACCTCTCCCTATAATTGGAGAAGGCCTGGAGGTCTCCAGCACTGTGCACCATGGATTGGTGTTGCGGCAGGTTAGTGGTCAACTTGTTATCGGAAGTTTATAAACCCCGCTAAAAGGTCACTATAGATGAGCATTAATAGCTATTGCCTATTAATTGACGACAATAAATTGACATCTCAATATTTTACTTTTATGACGTATAGGCTTAATGCTGGCAACATCAGCAGCGGTTACAGTTCTAGGATGACTGATGGATACCTGCCATTCTGTTTGTGATATGTTATCTATTTAAAGCATACAATGTTTGTCTGCCGCCAGCTTCACGCCATACTCGGACTAAGGCTATTGAGAAAATATAGTTAGCAAATTATCTAATCAAAACAATCTATCCTGACGTCTGATCCTGTGGCAGTTTTTCACAAAATGAAATTATTATTATTTTTTAAATGAGTTTTATTTTACAGGGTAATATACAAAGAAGCAAAATAGTATGTGAGGGCATACAAGAAGCTCGCGAGGACATTCTCCGCGTGTTCAAGCACAGAAACTTCGTTTCTGACATCTTGACTCGACAAGCTGACAAGAGATGTTACAGAAAACATCGCTCGCAATCATAGCACAAGCATAGTGACAGAAACAAGAAGATGCTGTCACTTTCTACTAAAAAACTGAGTTTGTGTGGCGTTAAAAAGTGAATATTCAATGACTGGAAACTGTAAATAGTGTAAAAATATTGTCTAAAAATAATTTTAAGAGAGCTTATATTAGTAAAAAAATGAGTTGTTTCAGTTTTGTGATGTAACTAATATTATTTTTAATAATATAATATTTGCCATTATGATTGGAACTTTTATTTATTCATACGTGTCACGCTGTGTAGTAATAATGTGTGTGTGTAAGTTTGAATAAAAGAACAATGACATAATATGAGGATTGGATTGGATATTCAATTTCAAACATAGTATGTAGTACCTAGATCTTGTAGGACAGTTGATTTTCACTTATTCAGTGTGTTACTAATTGAATCGTATTTAGATCGAAACATCTATAAATTCGGTTGACGGTGTGATCATATGAAACAATACAGACAACTCATCCACCCGGGTTTGACTGGTAGAAAATAAAGAAATCAAATATTCAATTATTGTCAATACATCAAACCTCGTCAATGTTATGAATGAGAAGTGAATCTTATTATTATTAAAAGCTTTCAGTAAAAGTTAGTCTCGTTGACCTCAAGTTAATAATCATACGATATTTGTTTGTCTGTGATATCCTCATCTATTTGACATTCTCCTAGGTGTGTAAAATTTTCCAATCCGGGTTTAGACTAGAACAATTCAAAAAGTTGCAACGATATTAAATAAAATGTAATTCTTACAGGTCTTTAGTTCATGTAAGTAATAAAAACAAAAATGCTGTTAGTAACATTTATTTCTTGAAGTTTGGCAGTAAAGTTTAAGTGGCTTGTATCATTAGGAAATAAGTACTTTAAAAAAAATATGCTAACCTATGTCAAATTCATAACCTATTATGTGTTCATTTAAAGATTAAATATAACAAACAAAATATTTTTAATAAGGGAAAACCACAACATTAATGAAATATATTTTTAAAATTATTGAACAATGGCAACCAGTAGATTAGAAAGAATCGGAACAATATTTACAAGGTATGTGATCGAAATGGGTATGTTTCGAAATTTAAAAATCTTTGAATATTTAAATTCTCTATTTACGCGGTAAAATAAAAGCGGGAAACGCGCTAGAGTAAATAAGTATTGTTCGCATTGCACATTTTTGTCCATAATTGTTAATTTCGCTAAATTATAACCCTTTTATCAAAAAATATTCCTCAAGTCGTTGGTCAAAATGTCCATGC
>DWGJ01002701.1:0-15047 GCA_018246895.1 Aspitha aspitha aspitha | reverse complement strand
ACTATGTAGTTCGAATTGAAAAATTATTTTTGTGTTGAATAGACCATTTATTGAGAAAGGCTATAGGCTATATAATATGCTATGACTAATAGGAGTGGAGCAACAATGGAAAATATTGCAAAAACGGGAAAATATTGATTTCCACGCGGGCGAAGCTGCAGGCACAGCTAGTGCATTATATCCAGAAACCTCGTAGGCTTTCAGGCGTCGGATCGCAACCACTTGCTTTCCACTTCATAGCACGTTATTGTACGAACAGTGTTGTACCACGCTGCTCGCACAGCGGTTCTAATTAACTGGCAGTCAACGGCAGGGCGCCTTCAGACAGAACCAATTATTCGCCAATTAGCTTGAAGCGATGGGCCGGACGTAAAATGCCATGGAATTTATAAAACAAACCCGTTTATGCACGAGTATATTGGTTATGTGAACAGTTGTTATATCTATATATATAATTTCTCTATATAAGTTTTCTTTCACCATAATTTTTGTTACATATCGTCAATATTACACCATGACTTTCCATCAGTAATTTCATAGCTAAACGCTAGCTTGTAACATTATGAAAAGGGCAAATTACTTGATTTTGTCACGAAACGCATATGACAGTTGTTGGTTCCTTCCCATCTAATTATCATACTTAACACTTTAACTTTTACTCGAAACAATAATATATAACTTTTACTCCTAAAACTTCGGGGTAATTCACATATACATACATACTTATATGACTGTAGCATGGTTGCAGGTAGATTTTGCGTATTATTAGAGCAAATTTCTTGAAATAATCTATTGAAAATTTTCAATATTTTAACGAATATGGTTTCCAATTTCTCCAGGCCCAGAAATTTCCGCTTCATGTGGTACGTTCCACGCAGTAAATAACTAGCAGTCAATAGCAGCGTGTTCAGAGCAAAACCAATTAATCGCCAATTAGTTTTGGTATAACTAGCGAAGAACTCGACGATGAGTGACATAGATTTTGAAGCTGTTTCGGGCAGATGTGACCTGGTTGAAAACACTTATCAACAATCAACGTTTCTATATCGAAAACATAAATATATGTTACTAGCATTCATAGTAGCAGTAATAACGCCGTTTTACTCATTAAATCGTTTCGAAAACAAACTCTAGAATTGTATTTCAACGATATAAATTACGAATCATTGTTTCTGTTGCTAACGAAGGACCGACGATTAGATAAATTTAAGGATAGAAAGGAAAATATATTGAATTTATTGACATGTATTTTGTCAGTATCATATACCAGAGGCGAATATTCATCCTGATTTACACAAACATGGTCGGAAATCTATATTAAAATTTTCAGTCCTTTAAAATGGCTGTTTCTATTCATTTGGCGTTTCCCAGAAATGAAAATCAACGTGAACTCTGTACACAACCCTCGTATTCATATCGGCCACGAAGCCGTCAAAACCAAGGACTAATTATGAGGAATCGATCGACTGAGCCATACATTAATCCTTTGCGATATACCTACCTAAGTGTTAGGGCTGTCACTTTTTATTTTTGTGAAGCAACTTTAATTTTTCAGTTTCCCACTTTGGGAATTTGGAGTTGAAAAGAGGATGTCAAGGTGCGCGTGGTTAAGGAAAAAAACGTTAGAAATTATCCACATCTACAAAATTCTTCATATTATTCTCCACATGTGTGATGTCTGCATTAATGGGACTATCTTAAACCTTACCCTTTTGAGGGGAGCCTCGTGTCCCATAGTGAAAAAACAAAGCTTTTAAAAAAATTAACAGATTATGAAATATTATAAAAGGCATGTTGTTTTGTAATGACAAAAAGTCGGCATCGAATAAGTACATGTATTTGCTGTTATATACTCCTGTTTTAATTAGGTGAGTTTAGTTTATTTATTATCAAGGAATCAGTCAGTTTATTTTGACATTTCAGTTGTTCAAATGTTGAAACCCATAGGTTCGATGCCACTTCCTGTGCTACCGCAAATTGTTAGGGAAAAATAAATTTAACTATTTTACTTTACATAAGTCCAGTGACAACCCTAACCTAGCTAGACATCAAAGAGTAAGTCTGGCACTAATCCTGGCAAGGGGCTAGGGGATAATTAACGGTCTCAGACTGCTTAGCATGAGGCACGTTTTTTTTATTCTGCCCCCGTCTTTCTAAAGCGGAGCTAATGCTTTAGAGCGATGTGAATTAAGTATTGTCGTTAGAGAAACCGTCTGTTGAATTAAAGAAATTAGTTCTACGATATATTAGAAATACTTCTATTTCCTAATTTATTGGATCGAATTTAACTAATCATTATTCTTTCTTGTACATATTTATTTATCATCAAAACAAAAATCAAATATCTATGTTACTTTTATTTTGTAACATTTAAGTTTTAGATGATCTGGACTAACGTTACTAATAGTCCTATTGTATTAGTTACTACATATATTACATGAAAACTAATAGTATGTTGTTAATAACTAACTAACCATAATAACTGCCACTAATAGTCGATCAATTCCGTTCGTTTAACTAAAAAACAAGGTTCTTCTACCGGTGTGTGTAGTCATTTTGTCCACAGGCCGCTTCCACAGATGAAGCTCTTCGTAATCACGCACGGTGGAAAAGTACCTTTATATAAAGGTAGGTACAACATTTCGAAGATTTTCAAACAATCTTTCCACGCGAGTATAACGGTGTTATAGTCGTTGAGGAAACAAAATATCTAGTTTAGACAGCAATATCCATAATTTCGCTGTAAGCTCAGTTTGCCTAATATTCTCGCCGCAAACTTGTATAAGTGAGCAACTTGCTTAATATAGCATCTTATTAAACCTTTTGCATAGTTTTCAAGTTACGTAACTTGCACCTGCGAAATTTGACTAGTTATTTGCGACGTTTTGTCGATTTAAATTATACTCAAACTAATTGGTAGAGTTGAAAGGCCCTTGGTTACGTATTTAGTAAAATTGGCCGCTGAGCTGGGGTTGTGGGGTCGATTCCCACCCAAAATAAATATCTTTGCGACGGCCATGATTATTTATTCTAGGTCTGCGTGAAAATATCTAAATATTATTATTATTATTTTAAATAATTAGTCATACATTTCTCATTGAGTTTTAATTGTAAAGCAATTTTATAGATATTCTTAAAGAAATTTTAGTTGTAATTTTCTGACTAAAAAGTGTACCTCATCCTACGCTAGAGTTATTATTGGTTTAAAAATCTCAGATACTCTTTAGGTAGTCTAGAGATCAATTAATTGAAAACAGTATTTACAAGCACTACCGTTATTTCAAAGCATTAATTTTAGTTGTATAATAAGCTTGCGACAAAATAACATCAAAGCTAAATGTCGGAATAACGTTAAGTCTATTAAATTAGACGATATATTTTAATGATGAAGTGAAATATTCATTAAGTAGAAGAGTAACAGAAAATGTTGAAGCAAAATTAAAATTCGAAATGTTATTTGACAAATTAATTTTTATAGATTTATCCACATACTACATCCGCATACTAACAAATATTCCGGATATGTGCGGAGTTGGGCGATGACCGGTTATCCGGTTTGGCGATGAATAATCCGTTCAAAGTTTCGCCTCGCAACTTTGTACAAATGGCGTGGTTGGCTCTCCACGTCGATGTGGTACAAAAACCGGCAACCACAGCTAAAATTGTACTCGTACACAAATGTTTAAAACTACAATAAAACCACTACAAGTTATGGCTTCTATAGTGATGATATATGATCTGAATGTGAGTATATGAAAACATTTAAACATTACTAATCGTGTTAAATCCTTTAGAAATTATTTTTCTTAGAAACCATATACTAAAACCTTCCTGAAGAATTGCACTATCGTTTAGTAAAAACCGTACAAAAATCCGTTCAGAAGATTTTGAGAAAAGTCTGAGAGAGAGAGAGTCTGAGAGATTTCTCTCTCAACATAACCCGCGCATCGGAATCCAATGCGTTTCGCGCGATCATCGCATACCACTATTCCTCGTTATTCGTGCGTCGTTAAGTTTGGTTCTACAATTGTCATCTAGTTAATGCATTGAGCTCGCTGCCAGCCACATTAAAAGTGTCTTACTTGAACCATTAACATTTACGGGTTAATGCAGTGCTTTTAAAGCTCCTGCAATTATTTGATCAACAGCATTATGTGATTAACTGAAAATTACTTTTATTGCAATTTGTGAAAGCAGCTTGGGTTCGATTCCTGCATAATACATATAAATATTTGTGCGATCAGCACACTTGTTTGCTCTTTGGCTGGGTGTAAAATGAATATTATATAGTATGCATATGTATGAGAGCTGCCTTTGCCTTTTTACTGGCCTAATTTGGATTCGGAAAACCAGTCGAATCTGAAAGTGGAGGAAAATTAGGAAGAATATAGGAATAGAAGACAATTTATATTCGTTCGGGTGTTATTCTAACGCACAATTTGTTAGCAGCCACTAGTTTCGAAAGTTGTGTGTGACAGTTACCTGTGATAAATGGCTCTACTAAATCACAGTAGAAATATTGCGCGCATCACAGGATAACGGATGGGGTAACTTAAATGAAGTGTAATGTACTGCCACTCTATGATATATACGTAGAATATAACATGGGACTCAGTAAAAACTGTTCAGTATATTGGGTGTTATTCAGTTGTCTGTGATGATACTGAGTGGTTGTTGATCCAGTGGTTAGTGACCCTGACTGTTGATCTGTGAGTCGTGGGGTGGATTACACAACTTTACAGTAACACTTTCCTTAAAGTCCTATTTAGCTGAACCTACTACAAATTTTTTTGCTGGCTTTTTCTCCCGGTCTACTATAGCCCGAGGGGCGCACAAAGCCGAAGTACGATGACTAAAACATGACCTTGATTAAGTGTATGTACCTACATACCTTAAATTGAGTAAAAGAATTTGAATTTAAATTTGAATGAAATATACTGGCTTTCGAGTCATTGTTCAGGCTTGTAATTTAATGGTTGTACAACTTCTATGCTCTTTTTTACACGCGAAATTTTTTTATCGCCAACATTTTTCGTTAAAAATAGTGATTTTATTAGTTGTATCGTTGTTTTGATGTTCGTTGTTTGAAACGTGTTGGATGTTTAATGTCTTTTTTTAACCATTTTATAAAATCTCGGTTGGACACGCATTTTATTACATAATGAGAAGGTTAAAAGCCTTAGTCTACCACGAAAACCTCCTTAATAATAAAGTTTAATTTCGAGATCATAATGTAATAATAACTAGTCATACATTCATATAAAAACTAAAATATTCAATTCACGAATGTGGTAATATAACAATCATAAATATTGATTAGCGCCAGAGGCCACAAATATGTACAAAATAAAAATTATCACTTTTTGTTTATGGATTTTTTGTATATTAATGTATGTATTAGTGTATTAACGTTGTTGTTATATTGGTCGAATAAAAATATTCTTATTTATATGTAAAAAAATATTTGTAGCATTGGCATTTAATTGGACGGGTTTACTAATTAGGATCTTGTCCTATTCAAAGTCTTCATTCTATTGTCTATGTTCGTGTATGGATAGCCCATAGCAACTATGTATATTATTATATGGGGATTTCAATATCAAATACTATTTACAATTTTACCTATATAACATGTATTCATTAATGCAACCCTTGAATATTTTATTGTTCAGTAATTTAGTCCTATATGTACATTAGATATTTAATTACGATCACAAAAACAATCAAAAAACAAGTCAAACAATTAACTTATGTTGTAATGCTTCAGCTCTTAACTCCTGTTGTAATTAAATGCGGGTGAATATCCTGAGTGTCCTCCATAGTCACATAAAGTGCGGCTCAACTGCGGAGAGAAGTTTAAATAAGACGCCATCTGTCGCCGAGTGCGGATTTACCCTTAATTGCCGCGCGACGTTTCACCTGCAATGGCCAGATAGCTGGGACTTTATTGCGAATTACTGCAGATGAGTGGGAGAATATTAAAAGTCAGTACTAAATTATAACAACTAGGAATATGACATTTAAACAGTTTAATTTTAAGTTTTGCAGAAGCGTCAGCTCAGTGTGTATTGAGCTTAATGTAGGTTTTTATTAGCGGTGCTTAATCCGTCTGCGTAATGCGAGTAGTTATGAGAGATGATTCGTTCGAGAATATTCATTTTTATTTTTTTTAATGAAAGTATGGGCTAATATAAGTTTTATCTACTCAGTAACCCCGATAAGAAGAGAAAAGAGTGAAAACATACCTAATATACGAAAGGGCAAAACACTCAATGAGGTTGTATTCAGAAGTACCTATTAATATAGCTAATGTAGTTCATATTTCATAAAATTATTCTATCACAAGTAAGAAGATCCGTATGAAGATTATGAAGATCCGTAGATCCACATTATAATATGTAATTATGTAGATGTGGGTTAAAATTATTTTCGTCCACATGATTTATAATAATTTAATAATAAAATTATCACAACTCGTCAAGGTTACCGAATGAACGGGTACAAATGACCCCAATTTCTACACACCACGTAATTCATCTTAACATTTGCTAAGTAGCTTTCGTGTAAATTATTTGATGAGGGTTAAACAACGCCCGAGGTGATCCTTCGTCGTTTTAAAAATACGCCCATTAAAAAACCTTAATTTCACGTCGTTACAAAATATTCCGACAATTTACGCTTGTGTAAGAAATTTTAACAACGTCGCTTACAAAATTGTAACTCGACCTTTTACCTTTTGAACGAAAAGACAAATATTTTGATAAGGCTTTATAAACTAATTTTCCATACTCTTAGGCACGGTAAAGTAAAGAAAGGCCATTTTTTTTTAAATTATTACATAGACTTGCTATGGACTACGAAATCACCTGATGCAATAAGGTGTAGTGTAGTATATAGCACGCGTGCCTTGAATGTGCCAATTCACTCGTCTTAAATAATTCCTTGTTATTTTGTGATATATTATTATTCATAACTCAGGCATGACTATATATACTCCTATATGTAGTTTGTTTTTCTTAATTATTATAGTGAGAAGACATTTGATTTTCAAACACAAGCTCTTTAAAATTAAATTCATTTCTACTCACCACTCAGATTCACTATTACACTTTATTGGGGTTAATTTGAAATGAATTGAAAACTTTTATGAAATCATAGAATACATCTACTAATATTATATCACCATCTCTTAACCTATGAAAATGTTAACAGAACTCGATTTTACTTATCCTGCTTAGTTGATAGTTGAGTGGAGAGCCGTGAGATTGTTCTCAGTTCCATTGACATCAAATGAGAGAGAGAGGTCACGTGGCAAGGACTAATGCGTCGGTAACTCACTGTCCCGGTGGAGTTATTAGCTGCAGCGTTTTTCCTGGACGACATAGACACAGTCGAGTGAGGTGTGCGTTTGTTAGAACAATCAATTTTAGTAGGAAAAAGGGCTGTATATGATGAATTCTTAAGAATTAGACATTTACTTACAATGAACAAAGATTCATTCATAGCGATCGCTCGTGATATCTAAAGAAAATATATTTAGTGACTGAATGCTCAAAATTGCAAATTCTTCTTACAATTTAATACAAACATTTTCTTCTCAACGGTCAATATTTCATGTGTAAAGTAAAAATTACTTCTATTCAAATACTTTTCTCTCTGGTCGGTGTAATTTTTCCTTGTATGCCAGGGTCTTAACAAATTATGCAATTTGTTTCGAGCGGGCGTTGATCAGTATCCGTTCTGTGTAGATTAGTCTCTAGGGCGAGCGTTGACAAAGTTGTATCTGCTATCCGCGAGCATATTCCCCTGGGCTTGGTATAGAGTGGAAATATTCTATTGACAATATGATCGATGGACCAATAAGCCCGCACGTTAATCAAAATACTTTGAGTCAGTTCAGCGGTAAAAGGATTTTTAATTAAAATGTAGAAGATAACGAAATTATTATAAAGGTCGACACTTTTGTGAATTGTCCAGATATTCCTCATAGAAGTTAGAAAATTTATCTGCAGTAGGAACGTAAATTTAATTTCAGTTTTTAAGATTTCAACAACGTTTAAGGAAAGTTAATCAAAAGTATTACAAATATAGTAATAACAAGTTTTCTTTATAAATAGAAGTAGCATCCTTACAAAACCCAATCAAAATAAGCAGGGACGTGAACGACCGTCCTCTAGTAATACTTCTCAGACACTTTGTGAGATTTATGTTTAAAACTTCGGTCATTTTTCATTTTTTTTCTCTCCGCTCGCGTTTGCTTCGTGTGAACGATTATCATTTTCTTATTTTTTTCACCCCAAACTAAGTTCCTTTTGCGTGTCTCGACCCTTTTCAAAATATGTAGTCATTGTTCTTTTACGGGCTGGAGTATTAGACGCTTCTTTTGTATTATTGTTCCTTTGTCATTTTTGTAAGCTCCCTTATTTATACTTTGGTGCGCGATGGTTTCCCATGGTTTCTTTTTATGGTTATCATGAAGTATTACTTCTCAACAGTATCAAAAATAAAATTGTATCAAATGTGTTTTGGAAATGATAAAGGTAAAACAACAGTTGTTTCAATACAGTTTAATGATTCTGTATTCATTTTTTTCTTTTTATTACCATATCAACATACACAGAATCATACAATCATATCGTTTACGCTACCATATAGAAAATATAAAGCCAATAATTACTACAGATGACTTAAGTACAATATCTACGAATAACATTATGAATAAATTAAATCACGTCATTAATTTAGAATATGGATTTTTCAAAACATTCAAGTCTAATGGTGCTTATGATCCTTAAATGGTAAAGGAAGGAATAATAAGTTACATGGACTATGTCAATATCATAATATGGGCATTCATTATTTAAAAGTATCCTGAGGGTTTCTGCTTTGTGATATCATAGTTAGGTAATTAATTTTTTTAATTACAGACTAGACATGTATTCGTTGCATCTTTGCACCAAAGTTAAAGACTAGTGGCTGTTTCATTACTTCTTAAGTCCGGTACATTTAAAGTGAAATGTCTATTACAATTACAATTTACGGGACCTCCTAACTCGTCTTTGGCCATACATATGTTGGGTGATCGAAATTTTTCATTTGTTTTCTTTTTCTTTTTACTCCTAGCGACTGAAGAACTTGGATACGAAGCATCTACGCTCTTGAATCTTTCATCGTTGTCTTCTGTTAAATTACTTTTAATATACGACTTAGGTGCTCTTTGGTATTCATCGTCATATCTTAACCAATCTTCGTTGTATGTCAATTCGATATTCTTAATACTATCATGACTTATAAAGTAAGGGTAATCATTTGCTGCGGAATTGAACTCGTTTTCGTTATTGAACTTTTCGCTGTTAAATCGTTGCGACATCCATGTGTACCTGGCCACTGGTTCTTCTGGACCCCACAGCCTAGATGGTCGAAAGGCAGATGCAAATTTCTGAAAAACAATACAGAGTATTTTACTTTCATTTTACATTACATTTCATTTTTTCGATAATTTATACCTACTGGTAATACGTGATTCGATTTCAAATCTGAATAAATATTTGTATGATGAACATTTGTTTGTTTTGTGTCCTACTGTGATGAAATTATCTAAGTACTATGTGTAGTATGTACTCATATATATTATGTACATTTATCCGCGATCCGGTTAGTCTTGTGTAGAATTTGATTATTATCATATTCATAAATTAACTTACCGTAACAAGATTGTACTGTTCTTCTTTAGCGACAACAATGGCAGCCATGATCACCATGATGACAATAATGGCCGCGAATGCGGTGACGAGAGGCCAAAGAGTTTGGCCTTGACCCCAGGTCATCTGCAAAAGACTCCGAAGCCACCAACCAGTAAAACCCAAAAGGAACACTGGCGCTGACCACAGGCAAACCAAAAAGAAGCATGGTAGTGTCGAACCGGTAATGAATTGTATGTCCACTGTGAGGTAAAACCAGCCTGAAAATAAAAAAAATATTGATAAATAAAATAGGTAGTAAAAGTATACTTGATTTCTTAGTATTACAAAGAATTTCAGCTGTATTTCCACAAGTTTCTATTTCTTGAAATAAGAAATGTTCCAGTTTGGATTTAATATAATTTGACATTCATCTGTCTCTTAAGTTATTCAAGTAATATTGTAACTTTCTATTTAGGTTGTATATTTTAAGTAGCACAATAAGTTATCCCTTATTTTTCTTATTTCTCATTACTCAATTTTCCTTTTTATCCTGTTGTTGTAGATAGTACGTTACCTTCAATTTGTCTCTTAATTAATGATTGTTTTGGCCTTCTTACCGTAGATAAATACAAATCCAACAATTTCAAGAGCAGTGGTGAATACCGCTAGTACCGGTACCACCAAGTCATCAAGGGTCGCTGCAATATCCAGACCGTGAGCTAAAACGACCACGCTTAATGCAGTACCAACTGCCGATAATGCAGAAGCGAAAAGCCGCCAGTGGAAGCTGGAGAGACGGTGGAACTTGTCATAGATCGGGTAAAGAAGGGCTAGCTGAAATGTAAACAAAATGTAATTATTGACTGATTACATTACAATTAATTATTGTTGCAGGACATGAGTTTCCCCACACGGCTCCAATTAAATTCCGATGTGGTGAAGATGTCTATGCAATAGTATTGTACAATAAAGTATGTCAGTAATCTGAGATTAATTAACGATTAATTCTTGACTGGTCTGTTCTAGTTGTTGTGATTAAGCCTACACATCTAGAGAATGGTATAAACAATTATAATGTTTTTGCGGTAAAGTCTGCCAATCCAAATTTGGGAACTGTAGTAGTTATGGTCTTATGTCTTCTGGCTAAGAGAGGAGACACGTGTCCAGCAGTGGATCAATAAAATAGTCAAAATAATGGGAATTTTACAAACGGAATCTACGGTCTCAAATAATTTACAAATCACAAAACGAAACAAAAAGTTTTCTGTCCGTGGTCTGTATAAGAAGTGTTACGTTCATTATCTTGGCAGTTATGTTTTACATAAGCGCGAAAAAGTATGGTTAAAACGTAATCGAAGTTACACATTTCATGTCAGGTGCCGGCAATAAACTGGAGGATTTTATGAATATCGAAAATGCTTTAGTAGATACAGTAATTGGATTCGAAGAGATACGATATATGCAAATTCTAATAAGGTAATCGAGTTCTGCCGTAGTTGGCACAAAATCCACTTATGGCACCGAGATCCATTTATATCCCACTTCAATATTTTTACTCGACTAAGATATTTGACTTTTATCTATATTATTTTTTTATATATTACACTGTAAATGTGTTTAACACATATTTTATGTATGTAGCTAGTATGTTATACGTTTTAGAATTGCGCTTGGGTTTTTTTATTCTGGAATACCAAGGCCAAGAGGCAGATTGTTGACTTGATGGTATCATCGCTTGTAAATATTTGCATCAGAGTACTTCCAACCAACGCTGTATCGTCGAATAATCTTTTAAGACTACTTCTTAAACCACTGCAAACACCTCTAATGCGGATTGTCATGATTTGATAATGCATTTGAATATTAGCGTCTTACCACAGTAATAACACCAGACAGAAACACCAGGAATAAGGCTAATAAGGGCCATTCTTTCGTTCTTCCTTCGGTGGCCGATGACTGATATATAAGTAATAACACGGCTATGAAACTCTTGTCTTTTTCATCGGTACCTCCAATCGATTCCCAAAAGAATACCCACAGCCAACCGGCCACGAGATTCACGATCACAACGAAGGTCGATGACCTGAAATCGAAAATATTTCATTCACGCTTGTATACATTATAATGTATATTAAAGCGCATATGCGTGATGGATGGTAAAGTAAGATGCCAGTGATAACACAGTTCATACTGGTATTGATTGTGCTGAAAATTCTGTCAATTATATCTTCAAAGTAATGTAGTTTTAATTTTTCCCATACATACAAGTAGTAAATCTTATTACCGACAGGATAAGTTGAGTAAGTCTCGTGGTCGAATGGTTAGAGGCTAAGGAGAAACATTTTTGATACCTAAGTACATTTTTTTGTTCTTTGTGTGGGCGTAATAAAAATATCTATACCAGTAGGTATTTGTTTATACTGTCTGTATAAGTATGTTTATCAGCTATCCGGTTACCATAGCATAGGTAATAGCCTAAGTCATCATACAGGTTGATTACAAATAACCTTTACCTGGCCTTCTTTAAGTAGACTCCATTATGATTAAGGTAGGTGCCTTGAGGTATGCCTCTTCCAACTCTGTCATTCGCCAAATTGTTTTACTTGTTTAATTAACTCGAATTTATTTTTATGCGTATTGTTAATCCTTACCTTGTCTATATGACGAAAGTGGTGGGAAAATGCAAACAGCCTAGCATGTGGGAATTAGTATAAAAAAGGTGATCTTTTAAAATATACACATATACATACATACCTAAACAAAGTTCAAGACTCAATCTGAGATTTCTAAGTAGTTGTATGAACTGTTACGGCCAAATTTTAATCATTCAGTACGCATTCTTAGAAGAACTATTAACTTAAATTGGCAGCTTAAATGCTAGTGAAACAAATATGTTTCTTCTCAGTGAAAATGGTTTGAAAAGTTTGCTAATTCTATAGTATTAGTGTGCTCGATGCACAGATAACGCAATGTTAATTAAGATAAAAGAAACATTTAGACAATTAAAGTGAAAGTAGATTTAGGACTAGCGTCAGCAGAAGTATCTGCTGAGAGAAAAGTAAAGTTTCAAGGAGGTTATTTGTTTTTGCTGTTTTCGTTTGAGTCCTTTTGATTTGATTTCTGTTCGGTTCACTAGCCTCACATTTTAAGTGAAGAACTTTAATTGAGATATTTTAAGTCTACCATATTCTATCACCGCTATGTAATAAATATGCCGGTCCACCGCTATGTAATAAATATACTAGAGGCGTATACTAGATACAAGGGTATCTAGTGACTATTACAGTACCCATGAAATGACATTACTAGTTTTAATGTAACTCACATAGAACTTAATGAAAATGTGCACTGTGAAAATTTTGCATTGAAAATATCAGCTTTAAATTGTGTTAATTGCATCGTTATGATGTCACCGAAACTACGTTAAAAGTAAAAATCATATATCTGGTTAACAACTTTGGTTAATATAAATGAAATGTTCGCGGCATACTTATTTACATATAATGTTGAATTTGTTCTGTACGTTACATAAATCACATAACGCTATAAAATTTCAAGACGCTTCCGGATACATACATACATAACTAAATAACAGGTTATGTAATGATGTCTAATTAGAAAGAGGTCTACACGCACGAGATATTTATATGATACTAGAAAACATATAGCTTGATTGCAGACAGGCGGCAGCGGCCATTTGAGATAGTGCCTTGCTGGTTTGCTACTCTCATTTTGATGAGATCTGATGATCTCTTTTGTTTTGACAAAAGAGAAATGAGGAGAATTCACTCACCATCTCACATCAGACTGTCTGTATACGCTTCCACCAGAGCTGATCAAGTATCCTCCAGCGATTTGAGTGGACAATAGCGCCTGTATCAGTGCGCTATGCCAAATATAGGGTTCGGTTAGCGGATACCAATTTTCGCATGACTTGACCAACGGCAGCACAGCTGTACTGTCAGCTAGAAAAGCACATATCACACCGCCGACGGTCAATACAATCGGAAGCAGTACAATCAGGGATACTTTGAGAGACTTTCGCAAGCGTAGCAACCTGAAAGAGGATTGTTTTTGTATATATTTCTACGTGATGGTACATCACAATACAAAGGGTTGCAATAATAATAATAGAATAACGAGCGCTGATAAGGTTTTCAAAGTAGACCAATAAAAAGGGTGAAAAGAAATACTTCACTCACGCCCATCAAATCCCAAATTAGGCAGAGACAGGTGATAATCGATTTATGTACCTTTCTACATAATTATGTGTATATATAATTAAGTAAACCTAGATGCAGAACAAATATTAACGCACATTATATACATATTTTTCTTGGGTGGAAATGAAACCTACAACTCATTACAATTCCTACTTCATATACTGCTATCTCGTTGCTTAAAATACACACATACATAAAATGTCCCCAATAAGACCTTTAGTAGAGTTTGACTTCCAAATATATTTGTAATTTGAATACGCACGGAATTACGGTTATCTGTATCGAAACATTAATTACCGAATACTCGATATGTTGAACGACTAACGAACATAAGTCCTCGCGCGGCACCGAACCTACAAATAAATTGTTGCTACACACAAATGAATACTCACATAATGGGTATGAAGAACCATAAAATGAATATCAAAACAGCTATTATGCCGAGATATTGTGGCTGTTCGGTGAATGGCGCCAAAAACGTCGAGCTGAAATAAAACGTGATATATATTTACGCCAATTATTACCAAGCATTGGAGATAATAAAATTTTACGAGTACGAGGTACGTGTATGTGGTATTTCGTTGAAATTAAATTTTTATTATCTACATTGCACAGTTTAATTGTACCACGAGGTCCTATTTCGAGAATAATTTCTCTTAACACGATAGACAAATTTTACAATAACTTATTATGATATTTGTACTTTCCCGATTTAATGGGATTATTCGGAATTCTACAATTTCATAGTTTCGATTATAAAAATAAGGGTGGAAAAAACATTTTGCATACTTTGTTGAGTACTACGGTTATTCTCGTAGCTTTTGATGCGGTTCAAAATAGGTAGGCGTAGGCGTAGGTAATCAAAGATGGCCACATCAAGAGTACCTCTAATAAACGAGATCAATGAAAGAAAGTTATGACTGTAGCTGGAGAGAATCTTTAGCCTCTGTCTAACCCTATTGGAAATAAGCGTGTG
The DNA here is from genome assembly GCA_018246895.1 of Aspitha aspitha aspitha. Lineage (NCBI taxonomy): Eukaryota > Metazoa > Arthropoda > Insecta > Lepidoptera > Hesperiidae > Aspitha > Aspitha aspitha. Next base: position 165 of record DWGJ01002701.1, on the reverse strand, counting down.
TATACATAATAAAAATCGAGTCGTTTAACTTTGGTCTAAATAGGAATTAAACGAATTGTTTGTGGGTTCTGTTGCATTTCAGATATTGGTGCGGTTTAAACAGCCACCGATATTATCCCGGTCAGTAATACCTGCGGTTACCCCATACCCCCATTGTCCATAAGT
>DWGJ01002700.1:0-15050 GCA_018246895.1 Aspitha aspitha aspitha | reverse complement strand
CGCAGGAATGCCGTCAGGTCCCGGCGCGGTTTTCTTCCCCCGCAACCGGAACGTGACGGCTTCGAGTTCCGCCTCGCTGACCGGCGGGGGACTTTTGAAACTGACTCGAATGAGACAACCCTATTCCATCTAGTATATCTTCGGAAAATAGACTTCATGTTTTTTTCCTGTACAATAATTATTTACAGAAATTTTGCGCAATAAAATGTGGTTAATATACCGATTTTCAAGGTATTAAAATATAAGTTATGTTTAAACGAATCAATTTCAAAGCTAATTATTATTAATCTACTGCTCGTCGAAAAATATCTTTGGATACCTCAACTGATGGTGATCATCATATTACAAAGTTATTCACTTACCTAATATGGTTGCTATTCCATTATGTTTTAATTCTAATTATACTCTATTTTATCTGCTTTAACTTTGTACATCATCTATATACGGATTACACGGACAAGGATGTCCAAATTTTCACCATGGCCATGTAATTTTAGTACTACGAATTACGTAATACAAATTACGTAGTATCTGAAACCTGTTCTAAAACAGGTGAGTTCTAAAACGGGCGCATGTTACAATTTATTATTGTAAATATAATTTTAGATATAAATTGTTTAGGTTAGGTCATTATTTAAGCTTCGATTAGTCTACGTTATGTTTGAACACCACATAAAACAATGTTCATCTGTCTTTTCACACCGCACGAATCTGGTAAATTCCAACCTTTATTACTAATAAGTGCTTATAGTTGTATAAGCCACAGTACTTACGTAAATATCTCACCTGGAGTTGCTAACCTAAAATTATACATATTTTATATTAATTCGTGGTGAGCGTTCATAGTACGGTGAATACCATTTGTGAAAGAAAAAACGAATAGCTTTTCACATTATGAGCTAATGATACACATTAAAAGTTTTTGTTACAATTTGCTAAGAACACAATGAGCTTTACTTGAATTTAGTATAATTTATATATGACGGTTTATAAATGTGATATACTATAACATAAAATGAAGCTATGAACTGGATTGGAAATACTAAGAAATTAAATTGAATTAATTGAAATATCTAAAAAAATGCGTATGTAGATTAGAAAAGTAAAGAAATAGAAAACTGAGAAACATGAACGTCACGCGATCGCATAGTCCATCGTCACTAAATTGTGAACGCGGCGGTGTGGGGGCCTTGGCCACATTCAAATTAGGATGCCACACTGTTTGGTGTTAAAACGTTTGATAAGTGTACGGATATGTGTAAATATTGGTCGCTAATATTGATCATGTCTGCCAACTTGCATGGTAATAAGTTGCCTGAATTCCTGGGCCGGTTAAATATTAAATGTTCATTTCCGTGATAATAATATGTTGTAATCGTTTGCAAACAGGTAATAATACGAGTATAATACAATGTGGAAATATTATAAACTAATATTTTTATAAAACCCGTGTTTTTTTGTTTTTCATTAATGGCTTTATTTACATCTCATTGTTATTTTTTAGAATGAACACATGAACTAGCCGTGCCCGCCGCTTCGTCCGCGTGGAAATCAATATTTTCCCGTTTTTGCAACATTTGTCATTGCTGCTCCACTCCTGTTAGTCATAGCGTGATGTTCAACACAAAAATGATTTTTCAATTCGAACCAGTAGTTCCTGAGATTAGCGTGTTCAACCAAATAAACTCTTCAGCTTTATAATATTAAGTATAGAAGTGTAGATAATTCTGAATGAATTGTGATAAAATATCTTCTACATAATATTTAAACAACACGTCAGTGTTTACGGTTGAACTCTTACGATACGGCTAGACTGATTATGATGAGTTTTTTTGTGTGTATTTAGTAGGTTTGAGAATAGGTTGTAAGCTATTTTATACCCTTAAGTGATAAGTGTGGGGGCTCTATCCAATTGTTTTTTATTCTTTAAACGTTATCCGAGTCAGCTAGTCATAATGTGTACCCAAACTAAAGTTGAAATATGTATAGCCATATCATTAAATGATTTTTAGTACGTAAGTAGTATGAAAATGATAAATTACTTTCTTACAACATACAAAAATAGTAGGTATACGTACGTGTATTGTAATTAGTAGGTATGCTGATATTTTGTCTCAATTAAAAATGTTTATTTCCTCAATAAACAACGAGTCGATTGCGGTTAACTAATACTGCTATAAATACATTAATTTAAATACATATTTATTGGTTTAAGACTTACTTATTACGTAGATTCTTACGTCCCGAATATGAGAATGTGACTTGAAGTATTGTGTTACTGTGTTTTATTAGGTACCTATTGGGATTCTGAGATGATTTTGTTGCATTGTTTTAGACTTTCAATCGATGTAGTTCAAGCGATGTTAAATTGGTTTGTCACTCTATGACCATTTTAAGTGCAAGTATTTAAACGCTATTTTATCTTGTTTATAGAACGGCTTCGTGGAGTGTCGGAGTGGTGATGAGGAGTGTGGGCTGATGGAGGATTGCGCGGTCGTGATGCCCCGAGACGGCTGTTGCGTGCGTTGTAAGGGTTGCTGGTATAACAACACAGAGCGCGCGTCACACACCGAGTGGGCAGAAGACGGCAAACTTTACCGGTGCGAAGCTGGAGTCATCACTATATCGAGACCCGAATGCTATGCACCTTGCGACAACCCTAAGCATCAGCGACATACGCACTACAACATGCATTACAACTGTCCTGTTTGTGATGGTAATTTATTATTATTATTAATATGTAATATTGGTTGTAATTACAAAATTCGAATTGAAATCAATACTTTCTCTAATATTCATTAATCCGCACCGCACTGCCGTAGACTATCATTGCTAATAAATTTGTATTTATGTATTTAGAAATCAATATGTTTTGCCGCTTGTCAGGTTACTATAGCACAAGATCTGTCTAATTTCCAATCAGCAGATCATGTGTGAACTTGTTCCAAGACATATTATTATATTATATAGGCATAAATAGTAAAGCCTAACATCAAATATACCTACCTATATTTTGATTTGTTAAAAATAAGTAAGGGTCGCTCCACCTAATTTTCATTAAAATGCTGTAGCAGCAATGATCCATCAAAGTTTAAGCAGCAATCGTGCATCAAAACTGATAAGTCAGACGCGTTAATTACTTTAAAGAATGCAATGATCATTTCACTCTGCGTTTTCCCACCAAAAGTACTGTCTGTAATGTCCGACCATTACATGCGCTTGGCCGTGCTGATGTTGCCGCGTCTTGGAAAGCGCCCACCCAGACGCGAGACGGCAAAAAATCCCATAATCTCCTCACAAAACAAACCGAGTCGACAGGCGAACTTAACAAAATCAAAAAGACCCAGCAATTTACGTCCGCTTCCAAACTCTAACAAGTTGATTAATTCCAAATCAAATAATGGTTATTTTCGAAATGACGGCACGAAATTGCTTTTCAGAACTGCCGACGTGTTCCGAGTGTTTCGGCTCATCGTTTTATTGTATTGATAATTACGTTTTAAAATGTATCACCTAAATGACTAAGAAGTATTACGTTTGTACTGTACAATGTTGACTGGAAGAGAATATTTTAAGCGTTAAGTGCGCCTTTTTGTAACTTTTCTCTATGTAAGTTACAAAGTTAAGAATAAACAAATACATATTATGTATATGTGTATATGTACGCTACATTTTTTCTTTTTTTAGTTTTGTGCGTAACATATATACAGTTTTATTATTTGAATGCACAAGCTGCATCATCGCACACTAACTTACTGTAGGTAATTGTAAAGAGTATCTAATTCTGCTTAACCTTAACTAAGTAAATAAGTGCATAAGTTAGGCATACTTATAGTATATATATATATGTAACGTTTTCTAACGAATTAGATAAGTTGGACGTAATATCTAACTATAGGCATTTATGTCAAATTGGAAGAATGTCCCTTGTATCTGTCTGCGATGCGCCCACACACCGTTGACAATAGTCTAGTCCCGAGAGATTGCGCAGTAGCGAGGCACCTTCAGACAATGGACCGATCGGCTATAATAAGTCGTACTTACAAATAAATCCATACCTACTGCCGCTGTAAATGTTATTGGTCACCAAAGTGAGTTATTGATGTGTTCTTTATTAAGAAAAACTCGAGACGTCTTGTTACAATCGTGTGCCACTCAGAGGCTATGGAATGTATCGTATTAACATTGCCTAAGATCTTTTTATACGAATTGCAATATAAGTGGCGCTAAAACACTCATTAACACTGCACAGAAAAACCACAACAACAGGTAGTTAATGCTGATGAAGTGCGAATTTTATATGCTAAGTTTATACGGTGAATAAGAGTGAAAATCGAAAATATTTTTTTTATGTATTCAGAAATCAATGGATCTGTTATTATGAAATCGTTTCATCGAACGGACCACCCAATCGATACAAATACGAGAATCCTTATTCCGTGTATACCGAGGACGATTTCTATCTCATAATGAAACAAGGGCTTATTATATTCACAGGGGTTCATTAAAATTATACATTTGTATCGGGCCGGCAGTCTCCCACGGCGTTGCGTCTCTATTATTGACCATAAATCAAAAAGTTAACAACCTACTTAAAAGGTTGAAACGGGTGGGTTTTTGTCTGCTACACAAAGCGACCGACGTCTGCTTGGCTGCGGCGTCGCTGAGGTGTGTTCTGTTTATTTGTTTTACGACCCCAACGGTGCATTAGGCTTTTTGTTCCTTTTATATCTCATTTCTTGACGATTATAGTGTTATCAGTATGGGAATAAATAATCTTTTTTGAGTTTGACCGATCACTCGTGACGAGCAATTTGAACATAAATATTTTATCCGTTTACGGAAACAATTATTAATTAATATGATGTTTATTTAACACATGTACGTAACTATCTTCAGATCACATTATTGTGATTAACTTACCAGTGGTGACCTTATTAGAACATACTTACAACAACATCGGCCGCTTTGAGAAATAGATAAATCGTTTAATAAATCCGAATGACATTGCAGAATTCATAATTGAACGCAATAATCGTTCCTATATCTTCAAAACCTTTGTTTATATATCAGAATCGTTTCTTGTAGTTAATTGCTTTGTGCGTAAAATGAACAAAATGCTTTTTGAAGTTTTTATATCTGGCGTGAAAAACGTTAACAGCAAAATTAGTAAATTTGTCATAGTTTTTTTAATAGTTTTAATTGTTAGAATTAAATGAAGTACGTTATTTTTACAATTTGTATTTCAATAACATCGTATAAAGTAATATTTTTAATTCTGTAACGTATTTACGTAAGTATTTAAAAAGCTAACTCATCTAAATTCTTAAGACGTCGAGAGTGCTATCGTTATTATTGGGCGCTTGCGACGTCGACCTGAGAAATTAAAATAATTAACTTGTGATGTACGCATGCTGCGTGCAATGAATATTTTATTACAGCCCGCTAAATATTTATGTACGGTACGGGTAGGTACAATATTTCCATTACTGGAATAAAAAGTGGAAGGTTAGATTTGGAAATTATTACTCGTATCGTATTAATGCCGCTTAATAGGAATGTTTGCATTGATGTATGCACTGGAGTTCCCCGTATACACTAAAGCTCCTCTCGACTAACACTTAATAATATTTCAATATATTAAAATTCAAGAATGTCTTACGAATACAACTGCATAAAAAGATATTTAAATCCTAAAATTAGAAGTACAAGTGATATTACAAGTTGAACAGAAAAATAAGTAAATACATATTAAGAATGTAAAATAAACCTATGCATAATTTTGCTAATCCGCTTAAGTGTGCCAATCCGCACTTGACGTGGTAAACTTTGGCCTAATAAAACCTCACTATGAGAGCAGACCCGTATCCAGCAGTGAAACAATAGAAGATAAAAAAAATACCAACAGAAGCCTCCCACTGGCTTAAGTAAACATTTAGGTACACACATTTAGGTACGTAAATGTGCATAATCGGGTACCTACTGATCTTGCTTTATGATGATTTGATTTTCTTTATTCTTCTCTCAACATCTTGATTGTGATTTATGCGTGAGATACATATGCAATTATGAGAATAAATTATGGAATTTTTCAACTATAATATGTCGAAGCTCGTGTATTTTAACGCGAGTAGTGCCACAAACAATGAATACTTAATGGCTTGTCTACAAATGGACAGCGTACATTGTTTAGCAGTGTCAAGTTTTACGACGCACTCTTAAATGTCTTCATTGTCACAATTATGCAAAGACGCGGCGGTCGCGTCGAGTAGAGCAATGCATCGCAATACGTACGCGACTATTCAATAACAACACAAATAATACAAAGGAAAAGGTACTTAGCCGCACTGCATGTTCACATTATATTCAAACGCACTTGTCTACACTTCACAACAAGCTGCCATAAAATCTTTTTGATTGCGAATCAAGTATGTTTATATAACCGTTACCCGCTCACATTGTGATTTCTGTACATAGAAGTGTGTACACGATGTTGAGAATATCTAAGATTATGCATAATTTTGTTGTTAGATACATAACAACACATCGGTCGTTGAAACGGGAGTGTGTACAGGTGGTCGCCTCTCAGCGGTGGTCTCCGTGTGCGAGCGCGAGCGCCCTCCTCGTATTCATTACTCCTTGATTGATTCATCGTCCATTCGCACTAATTTATGGAGTTTGCGCTCCGCTTTGTCGCAGTCGTACTACCGCTCGAGACTTTATCCACTGCCGTCAAACAATGGAACGCATTTTGTCTTAAAGCTTTTATAATGCAGATCTACACACATTTGTAGCAAATGCAAGCCGAAAAAGGCATCAAAGGCTCTCAGTGGACAATGTATTTTAATTTTTTGCTTTATCAAAATGATATGTATTATATTGATTCTTTAGATTACGTTACTAGAATAATGTCTGACAAGTGGAAGTCTGCCAATCCGCACTTGGACAGCTAAGGTCTACAAGGCTCTCACTATGAAAGGACACCTACCATCCTAACCATCAGTGGAAAAATAATTAGGCCGAAAAAAATTTCATGTTCTTTCTATAATCACACGAAACGATGGAAAAGGTAAAATTCAAACTTGGTGAATAATTTGAAGATTTTTATATTTTCAGAGTGCGTGATAAACGGGCAGCGTGTCGGTGAAGGCCGCGACGTGCGGATCCCTGAAGAGCCGTGCTTGTCGTGCCGCTGCGTCCACGGCGCCCTATCGTGTTCGAAGCGTGCTTGCCCCGTCCTGCCATGTGTCGCCAGCCAGCAGTTCACGCCGTCCGGCGAGTGCTGTCCGCGTTGCTTGCATCCAACAGCTGATAAAATTCTACCAAGTATGTGTCTTCAAGAGATTTGACATTCGGTGATTTCTTTCTTCTTTCTGCTACATTACAAATTTCAAATGATTAAAATGTTTACTGTGGGAGCATGAATGAACGTAAAGTATACTTACACACGATGTTTTCCCGATAGATTATCGACAGCAACAGCATTGCTTACAACAAAGCGGTAAAAGCTCAGTGATATTTGATATCGACAATGTACATCGATTACGATACCCACTTCACAATAAACTCTCGTTTGTTCGCATGATTTAAAAAAATTACAAATTACTTTTTTCAGTTTCAGGTAATTCCCTGCCGAAGCCATGTACAATTGGTAAAGAGTACCACGCGCATCAAATTCCATTTCGAGTTGATCCGTGTACGGATTGCACTTGTATAAACGGAACTGCGGTGTGCACCCGTCACACGTGTCCTGTACTGACGTGTGGTGCACGGGCGCTACCGCCGGCGCCGGGCAAATGTTGTCCCGAGTGCCCGCAGATTGAAGAAGCCAAATCAGCCTGTGTTGTTGCTGGAAAAACTTATCAGGTATTAACAAACAACGAATCTACCTGTACTTAAATATCTGAAAATACGAATAATGAAATATAATGCACTCTAATTTGTTCGTTTTTTCTTTTTTACAGGATGGTGACACATGGCAGTTAGACGCGTGTAAATCCTGCGAATGTCACGGAGGTCAGCCACGATGCGCCATGGAAAGATGCCCTCCCTTATCGTGTCCGCCTGACCAAACTCTTCGCCTCTTACCTGACCAGTGCTGTCCTAAATGTATAGACGTTGATGGCATTTGCACTGTATTCGGAGACCCACACTATAAGACATTCGATGGTAAATTTTATAGCTTTCAAGGCTCGTGCAAATATCAGCTAGTTTCTGATTGTAAAAACCACACATTCTCGATTAGGATATCAAATGATGCCAGGAATACTTCGCATTCCTCGTGGACCCGAACCGCCACTCTTCGGATCGGCTCGACGAAAATTAATATGGGAAAAAGAATGAGAATAAAAATTAATGGTCAGCGAATAACATTACCTCACGTAATGAATGACATAGCTGAGATTAACCGAAGTAGCGGATCTGTTATACTTAAAGCCAAAATCGGAGTGCAGATGGTATGGGACGGTGACGGATTCTTAGAAGTAACAGTGTCGAGTTCGTACAAAGGCAAATTATGTGGTTTGTGCGGTAATTTTAATGCCATTGCAAGAGACGACATGAGAACTCGTGACGGGAGGCTCTTAAATGACACGTGGAGATTCGGTTCCTCGTGGAGGGTCGGCGGTCGTCGTGCATGCACTAGACGACAACAGCGTCCCGGCACAAACACACGTTGCAGGCAATCGAAGCTAAAGAAGGCTCGTAAAGTGTGTAGTGCATTTGATCGCCACGATGCGTTCGCTAGATGTGGAGCAAAATTGAATCCGCAAAACTATAGGGATGCTTGTCTACTAGACGCTTGTAGTTGTGCGGGTGTCCGGTGCCACTGTGCAGCCTACAGGGCGTATGCACGGGAATGTTCCAGACTTGGAGTAGAGCCATACGATTGGGCTCGGGCGGCATGGTGTGAAGGCCCCCCACCACCTTGGCTAAAATCTGGTCGTAAGGGTTTTGGACAGTCTTCCAAACCCAAGGATAATAATTTATTACCGATAGGTGCAATACCCAAGCCAACCAACACACGCTCACGACCTCCGCCACCTATATTGCAATAGAGTGTTAGCGGCTACATTTCTACTAGTCAAACTGCCAGTGTGGCAAAATGAGGTAGGTAAATATTTTATGTTATTATCATAATTTAAATGTAAGACACGCAATAAACAATAATAACGGTATTAGGTATTGCAGCCTACCTATTTAACGTTAATAAAATTATTGTGATCGATATATTATATTTTTAAAATTTTAAGAATGACAATAAAATCGAATAAAATTGTATCCATGTATCCTTTTTATTTAATTAATTTTATCGATATTAATTCAAATCTATTATTATTATTACGTTTTCAGAGTATTAAGGAGACGATTGAAAAGGAGACGCACGGATTTGCCTCAAAGGCGCAACCAATACTACAAGGAACCAAGATCTATTTACTTAACAGTATTCATAAAAAAAACTACTTATAGTTAGATATATATTGCATAATAATATATTCATATATATACATAAAAAATATAAAACTCATTATTGCCTCGCGAATTTGACCTTCGACATTATGAATTCAATGTAATTATTTCATATAATATGGACGCTTAGCTTATGTGCTATGCATGGTATGTTATACGGTATATGCTCGTAGTAATATTGACTCCTCCAGTTATATTGAGCGTTACTCCAGTTTCGCTAATGAATGTGACTAATAACTAATAACCATGTGTATATGTGTGTATGTTCTTTTTGCTTGAACAAGAATCAGCAATGATGGAAAGTACTATTATAAGTTTTCCAAACGATAACGTTTCTTTCTCTATACGAAACATTCATTATTGTACGCATCTCTAACTTTTATACACTTCTTTTTATATCTCACTAAGCTGCTGGTTGCAATTAGGTAAGTGACAACTGTACACTCATGTTGTTCTCCTATATAATGTGTTCTAGTTTATAAATTTAACAAATATTTGCATTGTAAACGTTTGAACAAAATGTGATAATAATTAGCTTTGAATATTACTTCTGGCAGGAGAAGGACGTTTCGAAAAACATAGTTCAAATTGCGATCTCATCCGTAGGTGTATGTTTACGAAGTCTTAGATAAATTTAGCATCCGAAGCCAAGAAGCTAATACGATTGTTAAAATTGTATGTCCTTGAGTAAGAAGCTGTAGCAAAAAGGCTTCCTAATTAACTACAAAACGCTCTTTGGACAAGGGGTCTACGTCGCATTCAAACGGATGTTACAGATTATTTCAGGTACTCCTTAGTTAGTGTTATCCTTTTAATTGTAGACTCATTTTTATTTAGTTGTTTAATGCGTTACCAATGAATTTTACTATTGATTTTTAAATTAATGAATAACGATAAAACGTGAGTGTGATAACATTATACGCAGCTAATTATTTCTTGCATTTGATCGTCATGGAGGAGGTACAATCAGTACAGACATTTGAATGTTTACGTGCCATCAGAAAACTGCGGTACAATGACAATATTGTAATAGTTACTGGAATATTATTTATGTAATTCTATTATGTATGCTGACTCAAAATGACATATCCACGCTGTTAGTAGCGAGGTAGTCAGTCTATGACCTACAGTTATTGAGTGTATAACACGATAATTGAAACGTTACGATAAGGTAGCAAGCAGCTGCTTGTCTTGTAGTCCGATAATGTAGTAACAACACATGATTCCCTTTGGACATACTATAAGTATATATACATATAAGATATTCTGCACCTGTTTTGAAATTCATCCGATTTTCAAGCAAAATACAAACCTAGTAAGGTCTAGGTTTGAATATGTATATTTTAATATTTAAAAGTTATTTTCTGTGAGTATGTTAACAATGTAGATAAGTGTTGTCTCTTATTATGATGTTTTATATTGTTGTCCATTCCGAGCTTCATACTTCATAAAAAAAAATCTACATTATTTGGTCAGAATAGAAACTAATGACAAGTTTCTCATCGCATTCATTACCAGTATTTTAACTAACTCCATTATAAAAGTATTATTTGGCACAAATGTTGGACAGATGGCGGTGCCGTGAAGTGATAATAATCTTATTTATGACTGCTTTTTGTTTTTTATAAAACTACAATATAAATTCATATATGTGTGTGTAGTCCTCGCTACTTATCAAACTCCTTATTCACTATTATTTGAATACATACCGTTAGTTTTCATTCCAATTATAATTTTTAATTGTTTATGTTTAAGTTGGGTCTACGTTTTAGGTAGGCTTCTAAGTTATTTGAGAGATTAATTTGATGTAATTAAATAACTGTAAATAAAAAATATTTGTCGCCATATTACTTGTTAAATGTAACTGTAAAGTGTTTTTAATTAGTATTTTTTGTATCTTATAGATAGCTTTAATCTATAGTGCTGACAAACACTTCCTTCCAAGCGATTGTAATGCTAAATTAAGATAACTGTAACATCTTTATTTATTGCACTTGTTTCATGATTAATGTGGAACCATTTTGGAACAAAATAATTTTATCCCGTCAATAGTAGCATCTGTTCTTACGGGTAATAATCCACGCAGAATGACGTAAATATGTTACCTATTTAAATTTTGTATTCTTGTAATGTATAAAATTAATTTTCCAGCATTTAAACGCTTTCAAAATGTTTGTTAGTCACAGGTATATGAATATAATTATGTATACAAGTTTTATAGAAGCACGTGAAACTATTAATTGATCAAAGAATTACTTAGTAATAAATAAGTAATAATCACAGGTGTTTTAATTTCACATATACATATATCTCACGTGCGCGCCTGCAGACGTGTTTAATGAAATATAATCTAATCCGTAGGATATGATTTTAAATAGACCCATTACTTATTACTGGCTAACGGCCAAAATTTCTGTGTTTTATGTCATCAAAATTATCTAGGACAATTTGGCGTCCGGTTTTAAAACAGAGAATATATTATTTTTATCTCGCACATTTCTTCACACAAATCTTGAGATTATTTAGGTATTCGAGAAAAATACTTGTATCACGATCAGGGATCTCAGGGCTAGATTGCAACAAGGATGTAAAAGTAGTTAGTTTATTTTTCTATTTAAAAGATGTATTAAAGTATAATAAAAGATTTATTAATAAGTAAATATAAACATTACTCAGCCACACACATCAATTAAACACGAACAAAATATTATTTTGTACAATACATACATAATACTAGTTAACTGAACTTTTATATTTTGGTTATCTTGTCCAATGTTCCTAGACTCGAAAGATTGAAGTACCGAAATGTAGTAGAGGTTTGCTTAAATTAAACGTAAGTAAAAAACACTTTTTGTATAGATGTTTATTCTCCCGTCATCATCTCCATGAACTCTGAAACAACATTTTATTTATTAGATCATTTTTTACTGTTAACTGGTAGCAAAATAGATAGACAAATAGTAAGATTTTTTTTATACTGTGAAATTTATTATGAGTTTTGGCTGTATAGCCAAAGATGCTTAGGTGTTCTATTATAAAATTTGAAAAATAATGGTCATACTATGCAAGCCTGTAGTAATAATAACTAAGTTTATAACAGCTGCATTAAATCCTGTAATCAAATAAAGTTAACATGGGGCAAAAACTATCTTTCTATAGTAAAGAAATCCGATATTTTTATACTTTATTGTTCTATTGGCAGCCATGTATGCATTGAAGATAACTATATAACTATAACATAAATAACACTTTAAAGAAAATATAGTGCAGAAATAATAGTGACATTTACAACATACCATCAAAGTCAACTGTGCCGCTGCCATCAGTATCGATCTCCTGTATGAGGCCGTCCAGTTCGTCCTCCGTCAGCTGCTCATCCAATTCACGTAGGATTTCGCGCAAGCTCGACGTGGGAATGTAACCGTTGCCTGGAAAAATAAGGGCAAGTTTTAATACATCAGTGGTAATTGTAGGCATCACTCATTCTAGGATCGATAATATGAATATCCTATCTATATTGTACAGGAGTGTTAAGTGTGTACCTACGTTTTGTAGGTAAAGTTACAATATTCTGAGGCGATAGAAAACTCACCTTCCTTGTCATATAACCTAAATGCTTCTCTCAATTCTTTCTGCATAGCCTCAGCATCTTCCTCGACGATGAATTTAGCAGCGAGAGTTACGAATTCACCAAACTCAAGACGGCCAGATTCTGAAACGTTGATGATTTATAAGTTAAGCACAACGATTAAGCAGACCTAGTTAGTTACACATAGCATACGTAGTTTATACTGTGTATTTATCGAAAGATATTTTAGTCGACCCAGTGTAATTTAACACCTGATACAACCCGCAAGCAGTGGACCGTACAGATTGAATTGGAATTATAATGTTCTGTATAACTCACTGTCAGCGTCCACTTCCTCGATGAGCTCTTCGAGGATTTTCTTGTTGAAGGGCTGCCCCATCATTCTTAGGATGTCAGCGACGAAATCACATGGGATACTGCCCGAGCGGTTGTGGTCAAAGCCATCAAATGCCTTGCGGAGGACTGAAACAAAAAGGACCTACTTTAGCCAATTCAGTTCAACGCAATTACGTAATACCCGTAGAGATCCAAATCTCGAACCATAGCGATTAGTACCTTCAATATTTAGCGTACTCATGACGCTCTATCCGTGAGGCCTATATAATTTTCCTTATAAAGGACTTTCTCAGCGGACGGACACGTTAACGGATGCAATTCGGTGTTGCGCTCTCAATAAAAACACTTGCACTGATCGTGGGGCGAGCTGCGGTGAGATTAGGACAGTAGTTCAATGCACCGAGATGCAGTGCGAATAAGTTGTGCAATGCGTCTATTTTGGTGCAACGTCGCTGTGCATCGCCGGCGCTCTGTGCGGTGCGTGGCGCAAGACGCATAGATGAAAACGATAATACTGTTATTAAAAAACATAATCTCTTGGTACGTATTAATTCTTTATAAGCTACCATATTGAATATTACACGTTTTGGAGTGTGTGTGTGCCCGTCGGTCTAGCAGTTAATGAACCTGACTGGTGAACCGAATGTAGTTGATTCGACTATATCAGTTGATTAGGTTTTAGGAATATTAGGATTCATTAACAAAGCCACGTATACGATTGTGCAAAGCCTGATCGAGTGGATGCTGATGATGCTGTCTAATTCTGTTATTTTATATTTTCTTCTGCTGTTTTATGTTTTGTTCAAACCAATAAAAGTTATCGAGAGTATGGGTTTGCTATCAAATGGCTATATAAATCATTTCCCAATTAAAAGGAAACCCGTAAGCAATACAATATAGAAAATGCTCCAAAAGCTTGCTGCAGTTCATAGACATCGATATCTAAGAAAAATAGTAGTATAAACGTGTGGAAATGTGTGGTTAGTGAAAAATGACTAACGCCTTGTGAATTAATGACATTCTATGTACATACTATAAATCAATATTCTAAAGTATTTCGCGACATAAGATGTCTTACCATTGCTGATGGCTTGGCTGTAAATGAAAATTGTAGTAATAGAGTTAACATATACGTATATGTATATAAGGCGAAACGTTTAAATCGTCTCGTTAACAATATCAAGTAAATTCAAAGTGAAGTTGAAATACGATTATATTACTTATAATCTATCCCATGAACACTACAAGACAAGTTAATATGTTGGCAAGTGACGGCTATCATAAAAATTCGTAATTTGCCCGGTTATAAATTATGTTTCTGAACGTGCGTCATTATTGTAGGTACATAAATAAATATATAATTTTATCCCGGTCTTGCCAAAATAAACTTCTTCAGGTTTTAAAAGCGATATGTTTGTAAAAGCTATATATCGGTCTTGGTCTAAATGTAGGTTATAAGAGAACAACTAAAATCCTTATAAGAATAGAATACTATTAATTGTTCAGAATCTATTTGGGAATACACTTTCAGATAAACCACAGTTTACTAAGTACCATTCTACATGGAGTTCAGACGCATGAAATGGTTCGGGCATGTGGAGAGAATGGATGATGAAAGAATGACGAAACAGATATACAATGCGCGTGTTGACGGACG
>DWGJ01002699.1:0-15056 GCA_018246895.1 Aspitha aspitha aspitha | reverse complement strand
CGTAGATGAAGCACGGCAGGTTTGTAAGGATAGAGGTATTTGGCACTCGCTGCTCTCTGCCTACCCCGTTAGGGACCTGGCTTGACGGTATGATTGTGCAGCCGGCTCAATTGTAGCCAATTATCCTCCCATGCTAAAGTGGAACCCGCTATAATAGGTAGGTATGTATATAAGCACGCGTCGATGGATCCTTGATTCGTAATAAACATCGATAATTTCTCGCTGGGCGGCGCCACTGGACCGCTCCAAACGGTATAAGTGGACGGCGATTTCCAATGGTATGCACCGATCATGGCGGATTATAATATTCATTTTTGTCACTTTTTTAAGTTGCCAACTTGGCTGGAACGCCTGTGTGTCCCACCGCTAGGCACGGATCTCTTGCGATTACTTCTTGAAAGTACTTGTAAACTTCAGCACACTGTCTCATTGTAGATCGGTGGAGTGGAGTGATTAGGTACACAGAAAAATTGTTTTACAAGATCACGTCTGTAGGAGATTTGAATGCCTCTGTTAATTTGCGCTGGATAGCCATCGGGGGGTTTAGTGGATGTAAAGTCGACATGTCTCAGCAGGTAGCGGATATTCTGCGATGATTTCCCCGACAACAAAAAGGGTACCTTAAACCGTTGAGAGCAGTGACAGCGTAGTGGTTTGAAATTCAGCCTCCTACTCGGGAGGTCTGGGTTCGATCCTGGCACGAACCTCTGATTTATTACGTCTATAACAGTGCGTGAAGTCTACCAATCCGCACTGGGCCAGCGTGGTAGACTATGGCCTAAATCTCTCTCAATAAGAGAGGAGACCCGGTCCAGCGGTGGACCAACAAATAGGGTCGAAGAACAACAACACATTAAACCGAGCCATTGGAAATACACTCGTAAATAAGTATGGGCAAGCAGACGCAACAGGAGTAATCGAGCTGTTAAGGAAGCGCTGGATTTGCTCGAGGTAATTGCATCGGCGCCAACCGCCTTAAATATAAATCACTAAACCTGAATCGTGTAAACAAATTACTTATCCGTATAAAACGATCAAAAGACATTCCCACTGCGATATACTACCTACAAAACTGTACCCAGGAGCTGGTTGCTGCGGGATTAAGATAGCCACCTCGTGTTATTGAGCAGACAATCGAGTTTGTACGCTAACGGTTCATAGTACAGGCACTTGGGTACACTCGCGTTAACTAATTCAATAGCCGTTTGAACTGTTGCATGAAGATAGCGCGGTCGTTTTCAATTACCGGTACCCATCGAGCTAACGAACCGGGGACTGTCCAGATAATATTCCGTACACATGGCTTGGCTGGCAACAGTGCCGGATTTGGACATGTCGATTCCTTGACCGTTTTCTTTGGAATAGGCTGACACTGACCACAGTTGCGGCTGTAAATAACGATGATGTATATCCTATGTTAAGTTGTCCGCAACTGCTATGGTTATTACTATTAAAAATATCATTGTTGAGCTACGAAAATACAGCTGTAATGTTAATTTAATAACAACACCGGATCCGGCCCATGCAAATGTCTAAATGTCTCGATCACCTCGCGCTTAAGTCAAATTGTACTGTTATTTACTTGCACATTTTATGCGAAGATTTCTGCTTCAAATATAACCACATTCCTGTTGTATAATTGAGGCTTATGACGCCCTGGTAGTCTATTTTAAGAAACAGATTTTAAATTAATTTGAATAACAATTATTCATGAATCTATTAATACATAACTACCAGTAATTGCTTCTAGAAAATTGTATATATTTTCTGCATTCCATGATGCTATTGAAGCGAGGAGATTGCGAAGGAACTGAATCCCATCTTAATCAACGATTAAATTAGATACTGGTGTCTTACCTTATTATGTATTATTACTTTGAAGAGATACTGTAGGACACCTCTATGAAAGGCTAAAACCTACACAAAAGGATTTAGGCGATAAAAGGTTATCTAGTAGGTAGGTACTATTGAACTATACCCATGATTCCAGATAGGTATCTATAAAACAAAAAAGACGTTTCATAAACATTAAAAATTACACACAAACATATATGACACAAACATATATAGACTACACTTCACAGTCTTGAGGAGGACAACTAACTAATTTAAATATTTAATAGGCTTAAAATTGAAATGGAATGTCAATTAATACAAGTTAACAATGACGGCGTATAGTCTTATTCATTTATTTTACTATCTACCTATTAAGTTTTAATTGCAATGGGAGGTTGAGGTGCAATTTCTTCCACATAAAAGGATTTTGATGGACAAAATGAAGGTCCTATATTCAAAATCTCAGCGAAGTATCCGAACGCAGTGAGTGGGAGATCTCAAGATCGCGCGCGTTGCGTGACGTTTCGGTTTACGGCTGCACCCCGCCGCGTCCCGCCAGTCCGCAGCGCACCGTCGCGCATGTCGTACGTGTGGAGCGTTGCTGCCGCTAACCTGACCGAACGCCGCATTTATAGAACTGACCTGTGAAAACACAAATAACACCCGTGATCAACCTCTGTGCCGCATTACAGTGAACTAAGACCTGTGCAAGTTAACAGTGACAAAACACATCTAATCTCTTCTAACATCTCGTACCGTCGCGTGAGTATTTTAGTTATCTAACTGTACTTTCCATCCATGGTTTGTCGTGCCATGCCGGTTCTTAGATGTGCGTATTCGCGGAAAAAAACCTGTCGTCTCGAATCATTAGACATGCTGTTTTGTTAGATAAAAGTTAGATCTGGGTCGGTATCAGCGACGATTTTAGAGCGAGTCCGACCGGCATCGGCGGTTCGCATGCCGTTTGGATTTGGAACGCAAATCGCATTCGATCTTTTTATTTTAATTCTATGCAACTGACAGTTTTGATTTTATTAGTGAAGTACAACTATCTGAACGTGAACATTCCAAATTTGAAAAGAAATCAAAGATGGTGGTTTGTTAGACAATCTGCAGCAATCCTGTTGCGATTTGTTTTACTATTTTGGTTGTGCGTGTACAAGTTTACATTACGGATGAGATGTCGGTTGCAACGCTCAGTTTTTACTCATTCTCTCTGGGGATAGTCTGACGGGGCTAGCATATACGCTGCTAGCGAAATCTCACGTACGTCATGTAATAACTACCTAGTTACATCAATAACGCAATGATCTTACGAAAGTTATAATTTTAGTTCCAAGGACTCTGTTATTGTAACTGTTGTGCCACACTTGCCGGAAACTAGAACAACTGGACATACATAATTCGTGAATTATAATTTATGAATGTAGCCATCGATAAATATGAAATACAACGTGTATGTATGCTGTGTGTATGACCGTAACACAGTACAGAGGTGTCGGATCACATCGTAACAGTATGTAATATGTGTCACGGCGAACCTGCAACGCGTTGAAATAGAACTACATTAGATTTTGTTACATTTACACGTCCTCTTATTTTTGCAATTAAAGCTATGCTGCACGGTATTAATCGGCGGTTTTAAACCAAGGGCGTTTGAATGTGACATGTAGTTGGCATAAAACACCTGTCTACACTGTTTCAAACCGCCGTTTAATACCGTGTATTAGATGTTTTTGACAATGTCGTAATGACATCTCATTCCAAGCTGTTTCTGGTAGGTTCTATGTAGCTGTGTGTGAATTTGTATATAATTTTGTAAATGAAGTTTTTTTTTGTAAGAAATCTTATAATTTTTTTATGCATAAAATAAATTATGATTTCGACAACTGTGCTTGATGAGTTTAGTGTGATAGACACGACTGTCTCTAAGATTAATTGCATTTTTATACTTATGTATGTTTTAATTGCATTTACATATTGTTATTAATACAATATTCAACTTGAATTTATAGAAAATTTTCAATTCCTTCGTAGTTACCTAAATAAAGGCATGCATTAAGCCGGGGCTTTTTAGAAATCTTGCTCGAAAAACACATTACCCGTTTTAACTATTACGACAATAGCGTATAACCGAGAAAGTTGCCTGCTCTTTACTTAATTTCAGTGTAGTAATTGAAATGAAACATTTTCTACTAATTAAAATAGGTCATCCAATAGAAATAAATAGTCTTATCGGCGTTAAATTATACAATAAAGTTGAGACATTGTATGTACATAAAGACGCGATAAACACAAAAATTAACCCAATTCCCATAGTCTGTGACGTCACAGTTGCTACATATCTGTACTTACACGCATTACATAAAGAAAAATTCTGTTAAGCAACACACATAATATACAACATACCGTTATATTTTCCGAAGAAGGAAGACGCACATAATCTCTGTTCATAACAATATTTTATACGGTCGTAAAACTGCTAATTAAAATCGTTTGAATCCGAGTAGATGTTTAAAAATGGAATAATGTTAACATACAAATACGGTCTTGATATTATGTTTTTAAAAAGTAACGTAAGCGAGACGCTACATTGTTTAGTTTTTACTTAGCTATTTTTTGTACATGCATATATTGTTAATCAAAATAAACACCTTAAGCAATAAGTGTGAAAACCTTACGATCAATATGACTGGAATTGGGACATTTTAAGGTATAATTAGTGTTCCAACGTGATTTCATCACTTTTATTGTTTATTTTAAAATATCGAGCTTTTCATACATAAAACCGTAGTCATTCCTGAAATATATTTCCCTTCCGACTTGCGCAGCACGAAAAAATTTTGTTAATGTATTTCTATGTATACATTATAAGCAAGCAGTATGCTTCAAGTAGCATTTATGGAAAGTACCCGTGCCGCAGTTAGATTTAAAAGGCTTTTCGGGACAAATCCATCGATGATTCATGCAATTGCTACAATAAAATCGAGTGTCTTTTTTATCGATTCGAATAGAGTTTTTGATGTCTATAATATATCACTTGTGTTAAAAAAAGTCCAAACATGTCCTTTATAAACACAATGTCATAACACAAGGAGACATGCGGGACCTTTTTATGCACACACAAAAAAAATTATCACTCACCATATTCCGAACATAGTTGTTATCTGCGCTCGCATGTCTGAACAGACTCTTAATTAGGCAATTTTTTATTCAGAAAACACTAGTCGTAAGGCCCATTGTGTGCAAATACTAAGTGTCCCTAACACTGTCACTTGTTTCATCGCACGCGAGTTAGCGGCTGCGAGAATATCCTCTTAATACGTTGTCGAAACGTTTCTACATGAAAGTTGCAAAGTATTTTAATCCTTTAAATTCCTACGCATAGTGTGAAATATTTGAAATATTACATTTTTTATGTTCATTGATAAATAATACACTAGACATTGGCCGATGGGGGAGTCAAGAGCCTCCAAAACCGGTGTGCATGAAGAGAATGATGAATGTAGACGAAGCACGGCAGGTTTGTAAGGACAGAGATATTTGGCACTCGCTACGCCCTGCCTACCTCGTCAGGTACCTGGCATGACGATATGTATGTATGTATAATCCACTAGTGATGGTGGTTCAGGACACCGTTTCAAATTCCATGCATTTGGGATTCGATTATTTGACATATTTATCTAACATTGCGGTTACGACCGTTGCAACATTAAATAACACTCAATGTAACGGTGAAGAAACTTATAGTTAAAATGCGGTGATGGCCTAGTGGTTCAAAATTCAGCTTGCCGCTAGCGCGGTCTCGGTTCAAATCCTCAGAATCGTTACGTGCGTTTTATAACTTAAAAATTTAAATATCATTCTCTATAATTGTGAAGGAAAACATCCTGAGTAAACCTACAACCCAAGAGTTCTCTAGAATGTTCTCTAAAGCATACCAAGTTTGCGATTAGGTATAAAATAGGTAAACCATCGTATACTGGGAGACGATGAAGTGTTGAAATTATAAAAAAAATTGTGCAGCTTTAAATATTATACAGCTGTCGTTTAACAATAACGTTGTAGATAAAAACATCTAATGTTCCGCGCAGATTTTAAGTCTCTCTTATCTGTTCGCGTCAGACAAGTGGCTAGTCTTCTTAATTCCCGTATTCGGTACGCGAGGTTTTATTCTTTATTGACGTTGGTATTCAAATGTGCATGCGACTTTTTTTCAAGTAATTATATACGCACATGCTAAGTAGGTTGTTATTTCTTATTCTGGTATTGACTGTGAAAGTATTATATAAAAGAGTCCCTTGTCTTTGTATTTGCAATCAGCAGACTACGGAGACACAAAGCTTGTGCCCTCTTGGTTTAGTGGTTAGAGATTACTGAAACGGTGGTTTTGGGTGTCGATTCCCACCCAGGAGAAACAGGTGTGATATTTGTTCTGTGTGTAATAAAAATATTCATTATTTATTATTATTAGTAGTGTAGTTTATCAGTCATCATAGTACAGCCTTTGCCTAGTTTGGGATCAAATGGCCGTATGTGGCCTAAGACAATACTGCTATTAACACGGACATCCCTATACATAGGTATGTAAAAATTAAGTTGTACGCCCAAGTCCTATAAATTACGAGGCAGCCCTTTGTGAATATTCATTCTGTCGGGTGCGAAGTGGAACAAATCTACGGGCATCCTCTAATCAATCCGTCCGGCTAATTGCAGTCATCGTAACATCGGCCATCTTGTGATAAGTAGGAAACGGCAAACGCAGCAATTTGATTTATGTCACTTTAATGGAACTCGCTTGACATAATAATGAGAAAAATGTTCCCGCTAATGATTGGGTGACCAATTAGGGTGCGTTTCCACCAGAGATGTGCGAGGATAGGATCCCTCCTTTCCCTAGCCTCGCTTAGTACGCTCGTGTAGCGGAGCGAGGTTTCTCTCTTATTGGTTCTTAACAAACACATTCCTCGCTACGCAACTTCGCACGTCCCTGGTGGAAACGCACCCTTATCGTTGGTAATGACGCCGCCCTTTCAAACCTTTCATACTTTCATCTATTACATTTCTTAAGGAGCTATATGTTCTGGTTTGCAAGCATGAACAAAGGCGTGAAAAGTTCTCTACTAAATCTCTTCATTTACAATAATATAAATATGTTTCCTTGCCGAGTATATTTTACTAATCTGCCACCCATAAAAGTAAGAAAGATTTCATTTATTTTGAACTTTTAAAATCACCGTGTGATGATAATGTATGTAGGTACATATATAAAATACTAAGAATGTTAAGAGCATTTAGAACAAACAATATTTAAAATATGTAAGATTTTATATAAGAGTAGACGTAACACTTGTTCGATTTTTTAAAAGTTATTGGTATATAAATAGTTTGATATCCGCTTTTCATGAAGAGGAAAATTTTGTAGTTTCTAGAAGATTCGAGCCGTGACTGCAAGCAGTTAGGAGGCATGTAATCGACTTTTTATCAAATTCTCGATTTTTTGCGACATTCGTCCGCCTATTCCAACTTTGCCTTGACACACCGTTAAGTCCAAATCCACTCAACCACTGCTGTCAATGACCATAGCGTAATTTGTGTCGTTCATAATAATTTAGCGATTTAGCATTCGAGACTACTACGTTTTTTAGTTTATTATATACTAGCTGACGCCGCAAACGTCTTGCCATTTAATTTATAGTGAGTCTCTCAAAACGAAAATATTTTCCTGTATTTGCAACATTTTTCATTGCTGCTCCATTCCTATTAGTCATAGCGTGATGTTATATATCTTAGTGTTCAAGCCTGAGGCTTTGTTTGAGATTTGAAAACGGACTTCAATTGTATTAAGACGATCTAAACTCTTAAGGGTTTGAAAATTAAAACGTTAGCTTAAAAATACCAAATAAGCACTAGTCATTATAATCTTAAAGTTTGTTTATATTCATCGTAATTATAACTTTATTGCTTAGCGATAACTGCAACAATGGCACGGTTCTTAGCATAAATAATGTAATTGTCGATAATTGTTGTAAACGGCCGCATTATAGCGACAGCAACAATGATTGTTTGTCGTTAATGACTGTTGTACTCGGTAAGTTACCAAGTGAATGGGTAGGCTGTGTTGCGTAAGGTTCGCAACACAAGACTACTTTTTATTTCCTTGTCATTAAGTTCATTTTAAAGTAGTTTGTTAATTAACTATGCCGACGGGATATGTTTAATATTGGCGAAATGTTTAATATTGTTATTATACCATCATACCAAGTTCGTAACGGGGTAGGCAGAAAGCACAGCAAGTAAATGCGTTTAATAATATCGTAATATTGAATACCAGTAAAATTAAAATGCGCTTTATATTGATGCCATTGTGTTTAGAAGTATTACAGTAAAATTATTACGTAGGGAAAAATGTAATAATGCAAGGACACCCGTTTTTGCTTCTAGCAACTGCGACAACGTTCATATATTTTTTCCCTCATCTGTTTTCTGTCTGTACAGTCGCGACCTTGCGTCGCACTTGAATCGAAAGGTGTTTTAATTAGTAGTCATATTTATGTTAATACAGTCTTATATACTGTGCTTTATAAGTTCACGAGTTCTGTGCGACTTTTAATAAATCATGTAAACGGGACAGATGATAAATTTCAATCGATATCTATTTGTCTACCCCTGTTTTTACAAACATGAAACATGGAAACATACATTTATGCTGTGAACTAAAATAATTATAATGCAGATAATTCCACCGATCAATGTGTTTTCACCCTTCAATTGGATAAAGTTTTATGAAATCCTGCTACCATTTTTTACAAACATACAAACAAACATTTACCAGTTTTTACAAACATGAAACATACATTTATGCTGTGAACTAAAATAATTGTAATGCAAAGAATTCCACCAAAAATGTGTGTTTTCACCCTTCAATTGGATAAAGTTTTACGAAATCCTGCCACCATTTACCTCGCCTATATATTTGTATGCATATGGTATTCATAAACTCTCTTACAAAGTCTTACTGAATTTAACATTCTGTATGCATTATTAAGACAATTCGACCACTAATATATAAGTGTAAGGTTCAAAATTGTATAGCATTATATCAATTATTCAGAGACGTGAGCATACACTCAGCAATTGAAATTAGCATTTAATTGTATGTAAAATGCGACATTCTCAGGAGAAAGCGATAATGGATTGGTTTTTATGGGATTTATTTAAGCATTATGTTAATCTTTGGAAGGATTGTGCCGCTGTGCGTTTTGAGAGTTATACTGTAAGGATTATATGGAATTCCCGTCAAAAAAATGAATGGCTTTCTTATAAACGCATCAACGATCTTGTTTTAAACGATATTCCTTAATTAAGTAAATACGTTATAAATTAGTAATTAAAAAGTACATTTCGGCGATCGTCTGATTTAATTGAAAATTCAAGACATTTTTTCCTTACTCATGAATAAAGGACATTTTGGAAAATGTCGCTATGTTAAGTGGTTCGTACAAGTAACCGCATTAGTACATAATATCAATTTGAAAATAGTCTTCTCATTGCGTACGGTATAATATGAGAGATAGCAACTACATCTATTATATCATTTAGGTACCCTGATGTGATGATAAACTAAAAATCATACAAATATAGAAACAGTATTTGTGACGTTAGCGTAGAAATTTTCATTAATTATATGATACTAGCCTTGTTATTTAATGAAAGTGTTAAGACAACATTCAAACGTAAATTCGCAGATTTCAATCTAGTGTTAGCCCATAGCTTATGATAAATGAACGCTGTAGTCGTGAAAGTTGGCAGATGCATTGTACGCAAAAATAGCCGGTGGGCCACGGATTAATTAGAAATAGATTTGACTGGCATTCCGGTGGGGTGTCTGCTGATAAACGCGTAACAACAAGGTTGATAAATCTGTTGGTCTTTGCGCTAATTCTCTGAAAGACGGCGATTTGATTGATTAAATGGCTATTGGCGTTTCAATTCTGCCATCGTTTCAAGTGGTTATGAACGAGTAGGAGAGTATTTGTATTAAAATACGACTGCCGTACCGTGTAGATCGATACAGAGATGGAGGAAGAGCTTTGAAAATTTGTAGGATGAGGTAACTGCAATTTCGAATTCGATTTATTTCTGTTTTCGGTGGGGGGCTGAGTGCATTTCATAGAGTCGAACACGCTTTGATTTTTTCTTATTAATTTTCGTTTTTGTTATACCTAATTGAATATACTCGTAGGCACTTCTTTGTAAACGACGGTGTACTCATATATACATGTATTCTTATGAGTTCTAAAGTGTTTTATTCCCATGAGTTATATACGCAAACATGGAAGTTACAGACAGGATGTATATGAAACTTCCTGTAGTGCAAGCGTTTAAACATAACATTCTAATCGAGCAGCATGCTCTATTGAATATCCAGTAGCCGCCGTATAAATCACTTATGAAACTAGGCCGATAATAATTTTCTGTTCTTATCAATGATGTACTATCACTTTCGAAGGAAAGCGGTGTCTATTGTGAGTTATCAAGGCCCACTTCTCCGTGACCGGCAATCAGGAGTTCATAGAAATCATGCACGGTGAATGTGTACGTAAGCGAATGTGCCGTTCGGTTCGATACACGCTCGACGTGCCAGAGGGTAGTGCCCTACAAATTGTATCTCTACGGCTCCACGAATTGTATTACGGCCTCAAATTGGTCTATTAGTTACTGCATAGGCAGCAATGATGCGATAGCTCGGATTTGTACCGTGTTGAGTCCGCGTATGTATTTAGTTTGCGTTTACTTCTGTTTTCACTTATCTCCAAACACGGAGTTTTGCTTGCGATATTCACGGCTTCGCTCGCAAAATAAATTAAAAATCGGTACTGATTTGTACTACCCTAAACAAATGACGTCAGCAGCCCAGTTAATCTCACGGCGATTGCTTTTATCTTGGGTCGTATTCATCGATATTTTGCTAATTGTTCCATTCACTTTTTCCAGAACCAACCGCCATATTGTCCCAACTGTTCCGGTAAAGTATTAAAACGGAATTCTCTAAGAAACTGCTAAATAAAATAATATTGTTACGAAAAATTCATTTTTAAACGCAACGAAAGCTTTATAACCGAATGGCTATGTTAAAACATTCCTCAGAAGTCAAGAACCTCGAAACGACGAAATCGAGATACATCGTCAATTATAAATGATGAAAACAAAAGCATTAAAGATTGTGTTCGTTGGGATTTTAAATTAATTTCAGAGATAACGCCATCTTCCAGATTCGGGTCATGTCAAGGTGACGCCCACGGCGGTTAACTTATAACAGATACATTTTTATTCGAGGTACAATTCTCTTCTGAATGTCTTCGCTACAAAGGCTTCTGGGATACCATTTATTTTTATGGTCTCGACTTTTCAGATGGTTAAAGCAGATCCATTTATCTATCAAGGTCTGTGATTACAAAGTTTTCTACAAGTAGGTATTTTAAGCCATTCATTGAGTAAGAAATTTTATCTATTTCCTATATAGGTAGGTCACATAATAAGACAATTTTTTTTAAGATTCTAATTTATGATTAAAATTTTATGGAACAAATTGCCTAAAGTGAATCGAATAGATTGCAAAAAAGATGACAAAGGATTATGCCGTGTCAAGGTACCTACAATTCACGATAAATAATGGCCGAATAAGACGCCCGACTTTTAAATTTGTAGCTGAGCTTTGCCATCCTTCACGTTATAATATGAAGTAGTAGTATACTCCTTTGAGGCTAACGATACAGTGCTAACGACCAAAGAGTGAATCTCCCTCCCTTTTTATCCCTATACGTATAAATTGGGATCATTCAAAATAGGACAAGGACTTTTTGGGTAAGCGTGTTACATCATAGACGTGTTACATCAATAGACATCAATACAATACAATCGAGTGAGCTCGAGTAAATCTATAAAAGCGCCAAATAGCAGTTATGTCGGCCGTTCGATTCCGCTGACATTCAGAACTGTTACTCACACTTCCTCGTGGCCGTCATTTGCGGTTGGTCAAATCTGTCGCGTGTTCTGTTTCATACGCAACGAGAGATTGTTTTCTCTTTGCAACACAAGGAGAAAATGTAACAGCGCGTTTCTAGATACATATGTCGATTATTAATTTACAATCTATGAACAGTGAGATGCAGACTCTTCAACTTCGAAATAACTTTATTCAGCGTATCGTAACCACGACGAATGCAATAAAGAGGAAGATAGTAATTGTAGGTACAAAAGGTTAAAATAGGGCACAGATGGCAAATCTGGAGATACAGATTTCAAAAAAGAACAGTGAGATGCTGTAAGTACGTTTAGTTATTGTAAATTTACTTTGAAGTTTGGAATCATAACTCACTGATGCTTAAATTATATCAGTTTAGCGTAATTACTTGGTTATGTATGCACAATGTGCATCTCATGAATATTTTTGAATAATAAGAATAATAACTGGGGACAATTCTACACACGGCTGTCTGATTTCAAATTAGGCAATTTAATACAGCTGGTATATATACAATATAGTGCTTATATAGATATTTTTATTACGCCCAGACACAGAACAAACAAATGCTACAAGTACAAATGTTTGTCCTGGGTTAGAATAAAACCCACGACCTTAGGCTTTGCAGTCAGGGTCTTTACTTGCCCACGAGGCCAGTGAGTATATTTCAAAAAATTCCAAGAAACATTCAAAAAACCACCAATATATTTCAAACTTATCCAAGAGACGTAATGCAAAATTTAAAGCGTTTTATCGGTCAAGTAAAAACATCGATCGGGATAACACGTCCGTGACGGAATTATAATTACACGTTTGTACGAACACGGCTCATCCTCCGAAACAGGGCAGTCCATCGACGTCGGATACAGAAGATACAATCTAACCTTAAAATTTTAATTTTATAAGTGTTCCGTTCCATGCACGCGCTCGATTGTTGGAAGATGAAAGATGTTTGTGAGCAGTTGATTTTGAAAACAATTTTCTTTCATCACCGATATCATCAACGTCATCCCTGGCATCACCATGCTGATCTTCAGTTTCGTCGTCATAATCATTAGTCTCATAATTATCAGCTTGCATTAATCCAGTGCCTTGTATTCGTGCCTTCTTTCAACTTTTATCGGCAACCTTTCACAGATTATCATCCCTTAAAATCTCAGTAGTAACGTCTTCAATTTCAATGTACAAAATATTCCTTACTTGAATTATTATTATTTATTAACTTATTCAAGATGCGTCCACTTAGCAAACAGTATTGTATCGGTGCTGAGATCTATTGACATCATAATTTGTTCTTTCATCATAACATCGTATAATTTCATCATAACGCTGTATTTAATTAATTATTGATTAATTTGTTGTTACAACATTTCGCAATGACAAGCAGTGGCACTTAATAAATCTCTATTTAATTGGACCCTCAGCTGTCCCTTCATAATAGTCGCCAAAGGTTGAGTAAACTGCCAAAATATTTCAAGATATCTTGCACACAAACTATGAAGATGTTAAGCATTAATGTTGTAATCTGCTGTTGCCCTCGCAGTTAGAACATTCTAGACTTTATCGCCAGGGAATAGGAACGAAAAGAATTATTTTATTTTTGACCACGTACTTGGAAGATACAGGTTACGTAAACTGTCGGCATTGTTACCACAAACTCGTCGGTTACATTGTGGGAATTCTGAACAATAGTGCAGTGTAAGTATTCTTTCAACCCGTGCCTGTTTTGAATTTAGATATTGCAGAAAAGTAGATTGCTAAACATTATTTGTCGGAAGTCAATACTTCATTAGTATCGCTACAGAAAAATAGTTCTCAAGTATTTTAATTTTGCCTTACGGGTTAAATAAAGCATTCAATTCGTGAATATCGAGAGATCGTCAATCTTACATCGTTTTGGTTTTCTCAGTAAACTTAAAAAAATGTTTGTCAACGTAATATTAAAATCGTATGTACCATTATATAAATATAATGACTTCAAAACTGAGCTCTCGAAAAGCATTATTTTTTATTGCGTCGTCACATATGTATTTGACCAAGAACCGTGGAATATTCCTTTAATGGTACCCAAGCTAATGGGGATTTTGTTATCTTAATCTCGATTTATTCTGTATCGATATTGTGTTCCGTTCATAACATTATTTCAAGATTTTTAAGCGCCCCTGTTTTTATGGTCGCCTGTCGATTTACCATCGTGGAGATAATTTTATGGGCCTACATATCGTTTGTAAGAGCATTTAGTTTGTCACGAATTTGGTATTTGTCGTACCGCTCATACGTGCCTTCGTATCGTAATCTTTTGCCACTTCCCTTGTGATCACGTTTTCATCTGCATACGATTGTAGAATAAAAATTGCTATACTATTAATGCGCGAGTAGCATTGTATATTTTAGGATGGATCTTTTTTATCGATTTATTATTCTTACACCAGCACTCTCACGAGATAAACAGAAATCCGCTTATATACCTGAAGTGCTTCTTTTTCATTGATATTCATAAAATTTCGAATTGTAACATTTTTTTTATTTATTATTAAAGGACTTTGTCGCCGAGCGACCATATCGTTCCGTAACACACGACACACAAATAACAACAGAAATAAAATAATAAGATAAATAACTAACATTTACTAACGGCATTCCGATTAAAACATAATAGTGCATCTGCATTTCATTGTGCGTTCGAACTGGCGATCCGTAAAGCGCCGGAAGGGGTGGGTGTGTTAGTGATATTTGTTCCTCGTCAACTAGTTGACCATCGGTGGGAGGATGTCTAATTCTATAGTCAATAAATAGTTTTATGTTCTATAACGAGACGACTCGTAAAGGTTCGTTTGGTTCTTGTTTATTTAAATTTATTTTGTCACGTGCATTTGGAGCTAAAACGATATTATTTATAGTGTTCCATGTATTGAAGCATTTATTTTCATAGATTACAACATTAGGACATGGAAGAACGATATCTTCATTAAGAAAAATAGTTTATTGTTAATTAGAAATGAAGTGCGATTGAATTAAAGTAAGAAATGTAAGACAAGGGTTTATAAGAAGGACGGTTCATAAGAAATTTAAGACCTGGTATTTTAATTGTACTTTATTTTATATGCTACCATAGCGGATACTTGACTGGCCTCGTGGTCGAGTGGTTAGAGACCCTGACTGCAAAACCGGAGGTCGTGGGTTCGATTCCCAC